>JAJPUD010008192.1:41119-93724 GCA_023553655.1 Myrmecobius fasciatus
GGAAGATAGCATCAAGGTTCTTTTTTTCATCATGGCTTTCAGAGAGTTTGATAATCCTTAGATTGTCTCTCCTGGATCTGTTTTCCAAGTCAGTTGTTTTTCCTAGGAGATATTTCATATTTTCTTCTATTTTTTCATTTCTTTTGTTTTTGTTTGACTGATTCTTGAAGTCTTCTTGAGTCATTTACTTCTATTTGTTCAATTTTAATTTTTAGAGTATTGTTTCCTTCAGTTATCTTTTTTACCTCCTTTTGTAGCTGGCCACTTGAATTCTTGATTTAATGCATTCTTTTTCCATTTTGCCAATTTTATTTTTCAGTGAATTGTTGTCATTTTCCAATTCACCAATTTTGTTTTTCAGTAAATTTTTTTTTCCAATTCACCAGTTCTGTTTTCCAGTTTTTGATATCTCTGTTGCCCTGATCTCAATTTATTTCCCCATTCTTCTTCTAGCTCTTTTTTGAGATTCTTTATGCAATCTTCCAGGTAAGCCTTCTGGAAGGGAGACAAGCTTAAATCCACCTTTGTGGCTTCATCTGGGATTGTTTTCAGAATCTCAGGATCTGGGGACTTCTCCATTTTCTCTCCGTAAAAGCTGTCTATGGTGAGAGCTCTCTTCTGCTTCTTACTCATGGTTTTCAGCTGAGGTATCAGTCACCAGCAGGGAGTACTACTGCAGTTTCAATTTGCCCTGGGGCAGTTTGCCGGGTTGACTTCTGATCTGAGGCTGGTAGGGCTAGATCAGCACTAGGACGACGTTTTCAGCTGCTCTCAATCCACCCTTTACAAAGGCAGATCTGCCAAAGCACCTGCCTGCAAGCAGAGCAAAGTGGCCCAGGCATCTCCCAGGGGCTTTTTGGGTGCCTAAAACCCTCCTCTGTTGCAGCCCGACTTTTGCCCTGGGAGTGCTGGCAGCTGATTGTGGCCAGTGGCCGATTTCCCCTGAGGCTAACCTCCGGTGTTTTTTCAAATTAGATTGTTGATAGAAGTGAGTTGTAGTCCAAGTGTTTGGTGGAGCCCTCACTCCCGAACCAGTTCGGAAGCTCATTTTGTCTGGGTCTGAGGGAAGGTCTCAGGAGCTCACAAAGAACGCTGTCTGCAGTTCGCCATCTTGGCTTTGCCGCTCAATTTTAATTTTTAAAGTATTATTTCCTTCATTTACCTTTTTTAGCTCTTTTTGTAATTGGCCAATTGAATTTTTTGCTTCATTGCATTCTTTTTCCATTTTGTCAATTTTATTTTTCAGTGAATTGTTATCTTTTTCCAATTCACCATTTTTATTTTTCAGTGAATTGGTGATATTTTCCATTTCACCAATTTTGTTTTCCAGTTTTTCACATCTCTGTTGCAGGGCATTATATCCTTCTTGCACTGATCTCAATTCATTTCCCCATTGTTCTTCTGGCTCTCTTTTGAGATTCTTTATGTAATCTTCCCAGAAAGCCTTGTGAAATGGGGACCAGCTCATGTCCACCTTTGTGGCTTCTTCTAGGGTTGCTTTCCCTTTAGGAACCTCAGACTCTGCGGTGTGCCCTTCTTTCTCTCCATAAAAGCTGTCTATGGTGAGAGCTCTATTTTGCTTCTTACTCATGTTTTAGAGCTTGAGGTCTGATTCAAGCAGGGGACTTGCAGCCATTTCAATTAGCCCTGGGGCAGTTCGCATAGTTGACTTTGGGGCTGGTTGAGCTAGATCCACACTAGGACCACACTTTCAGCTGCTCTCAATCCACCCTATACCAAAGGCAGATTTGCAAAGCACCTGCCCACAAGCAGAGCAAAGTGTCCCAAGCTTCTCCCAGGGATTTCCTGGGTGCCTAGAATCTGCTGCTCTGTCCCAACCCTGGTCTTCTGCCCCCACTGCAGGCTGGCCCCTGATCGGGGTAAGGGGCTCAATCCCCTGCCCGTCTGAAACTGACCTGCTCCGAAGTTCTTCCAAAGTAAATTTTTGATAGAAGTGCATTGTACTCCAAGTGTTTGATGGAGCCCACACTCCAGTACCAATTCAGAGGCTTAATTTGTTCTGGGTCTGAGGGAAAATCTGAGGAGCTCACAAAGAATGATGTCTGCAGTTCGCCATCTTGGCTCTGCCCCCAATCATCACATAATCTTGCTGTTACTGTGTACAATGCTTTCCTGGTTCTGCTCACTTCACTCAATATCAATGCACATAAGTATTTTCAGGCTTTTCTGAAATCAGCCTGCTCATCATTTCTTACAGAATAATAATATTCCATTATAATCATATCCCATAATTTACTCAGCCATTCCCCAATTGATGGGCATCCACTGAATTTTCAATTCTTACCACTACAAGAAGAACTGCTAGAAACATTTTTTGCACATGTGGGTCCTTTTCTCTTTTTTTGTCATCTCTTTGAGATACAGATCCAAATTAACACTATTGGATCAAAAAGTATGAAGTTTTATAGCCCTTTCTGTATAGTTCTAAATTGCTCTCTAGAATATTTGAATCAGTTGAAAACTCTATCAACAATGCATTAGTGGCCCAGTTTTCCCACATTTCTTCCAATATTTATCATTGTCTTTTCCTGTCATCTTAGCCTATTTGGTAAATTTGAGGTAGTATCTCAGAATTACCTTGAATTAAATTTCTCTAATCAATAGTGATTTAGGGCATTTTATGTGAGTAAAAATTGCTTTAATTTCTTCATTTGATCATTTTCTGTTCATAAACTTTGGCCATTTATAGATTGGCAAATAAGTTGCATTCTTACAAAATTGATTCAGTTCTCCATATACTTTAGAAATGATATCTTTATCAGAAACATTGGCTGTAAAAATTTTTCCCCAACTTTCTGCTTCCCTTCTAAATATTATTTTTATTGTTTTTTGTGCAAAAGCTTTTTTTGATTTAATGTAATCAAAATGATCCATTTTGCATTTCATAATATCTGTAGTTCTTCTTTAGCCATAAAACCCTCCCTTCTCCAAAGATTAGCCATAAATTCCTTCCTTCTCCACAGATCTGAGATATGCACTATCCTTGGCTTTCCTAATCTGCTTATAGTATCACCTTTTATTTCTAAATCATGAGACTATTTTGACCTTTTGGTAAAGAGTGTGAGATGTTGTTCTATGCCTTATTTCTATCATACTACTTTCCAGTTTTCCTAATAATTTTTTCAAATAGTGAGTTCTGATTCCAGAAGTTTGAGTTTTTGGGTTTACCAAAACAGTATATTGCTAAAGTCATTGACTCTTGTGTTTTGGGTTCGTTATTCTATTGATCCACTACTTTATTTCTTAGACAATACAAAATGGTGTTTATAGCTACCTCTTTATAATATAGTTTTAAGTCTCATAAAACTAGGCCTTCCTTGCATTTTTTTATTATTTTGCTATTCTTGATGTTTTGTTCTTCTAGATAAATTTTATTATTTTTTTCTTGCTCTACAAAGTAATTTATTGGCAGTTTGATTTGTTGCCACTGAATAAGTAGTTTAATTTAGAAAGAATTTTCATTTTATTATATTAACTTTGCCTACCATGAGCTATTGGTATTTTCCAAGTTGATGATCCTAGATGAAATGGGAGATCTTGGCTAAGGTCTTCAAAAAGTCCCAGTCTGACTGAGGCATACCCATTCAGTGATTAAGGCTAGATAATAATTGAGGCAAAAGTACCCATCTTTTATATATCCTAAAAAAATAAATACTTCATTTTTTATATTTTCGACCCCTTTTAACTATTCTGACAGAGTTACAAGTATCATCTCCCCATGTGGGGATATACAAAGTTTAACCTCTAAATAACATTTTTTTTCTTCCTTTTTATCTTTTTATGTTTCTCTGGAGTCTTGTATTTGAAGATCAAATTTTCTGTTTAGCTCTGATCTTTTTATCAGAAATGATTTAAAATCCCCAATTTAGTTAAAGTTCCATCTTATTGCCTGAAAGATAATGCTAAATTTTGCTGAATAACTGAATTTTTGTTGTACTCCAAACTGTTTTGCCAATTAGGATATCATATTCCAAAGGTATCTGATCTTTTTATGTAGAAGCTGCTAGGTCCTGGGTGAACCTGATTCTAGTACCTCAATATGTAGATTTTTCTTTCTGACTACTTATAGTATTTTCTCCTTGATGTGATAATTCTGGAATTTACCTACAATATTCCTTGGAGTTTTCATTTTGGGATCTTTTTCAGGAGATGATTGATTGATTTTTTCAATGAGTAATTTACCCTCTTGTTCTAGGACATTAGGTCAAATTTCCTTAATGATGTCTTGATAGATGTTGACCAGCTAGATGCATTAGATATAAAAGTTATAAAGCAGTGGTCATCAAAACCATTTGGTATTGGTATAAAAGATAGTATTTCATCAGTGTAGTAGGTTAGATCCACAAGACACAGTAGTCAATGACCATAAACCCAATGACCTGATAAACCCAAAGACCCAATTTCTGCGATAAGAACTCACTATTTGACAAAAAACTGCTAGGAAAATTGGAAATTATTATCATTATTATTTTTATTATTCTTAATGCTGAGGCAATTGGTATTAAGTGACTTGCCCAGGGTCACACAGCTAGGAAGTGTTAAGTGTCTGACACCAGAATTAAGCTCAGGTCCTCCTGACTTCAAGGCTGGTACTAGATCCACTGTGCCACCTAGCTGGAAATTATTGTAAATTGTAAATTATTATGGCAGACATTAGGCATTGACCCATACCTAACATCCTAAACCAAGATAAAGTTGAAATGTATTCATTATTAAGACATAAACAGTGGTACTATAAGCAAAGTAGAAGAACATAGTCTACCTCTCAGATATGTGGAGAAGGAATGAATTTGTGACCGAAGAAGAACTAGAGTATATTATGGATTGTAAAATGGATAATTTTGATTATATTAAATTTAAAAACTTTTTGTACAAACAAAATCAATGCAAACAAGATTAAAAGGAAAGCAATAAACTGAGAAATTTTTTCCCCTAGGGGTTTGGATAAAGGCCTAATTTCTAAAGTATATAGAGAATTGACTCATATTTATAAGAATACAAGCCATTTTCCAACTGATAAATGGTCAAAAATATTAAGACAATTTTCAGATGAAATGAAAACCATTTCCAATCAAATGAAAAAATGCTCTAAATCACTAATGGTCAGAGAAATGCAAATTAAAACAACTCCTAGGTTCCATTGCATACCTCTCAAATTGGCTAAAATGATAGGAAAAGATAATGGTGAATATTGGAAGAGATTAAGAAAACTGTGATATTAATATATTGTTGGTGGAGTTGTGAAATGGTCCAACCATTCTGGAGAGCAATATGGAACTATGCCCAAAGGGCTATCAAACTGTACCTTTTGATTGGGCAGTGTCTCTATTGGGCTAAAAGATCATAAAAGATTTTAGAGAAATCATAAAAATTGGGGAAAAAAACCTCATATATACATAATGTATATAGGAGTTCTTTTTGTAGTGGCAAGTAACTGGGAACTGAAAGGATGCCCATCAATTGGAGAATGGCTGAATAAATTATGGTGAATGAATGTTATGGAATATTATTATTCTATAGGAAATGATTAACAAGATGTTTCATAAAGGACTGGGAAAATTTACATGAACTGATACTAAGTGAAATGAGTAGAACAAAGAGAACATTGTATACAACAACAAGATTATACAGTGATTGATTCTGATGGATATGTCTCTTTTAATAGTGAAGTGATGTAGGCCAGTTTTAATGGTCTTGTGATGAAGAGATTTGCATCCAGAGAAAGGATTGTGGGGACTGAGTGTGGATTATAGCCTAGTATTTTCACTTTATTTTGTTGTTGTTTGTTTGCATTTGTTTTTTCTCTCATTTGTTTTTCCTTTTTGATTTGATTTTTCTTGTGCAAGCATCATAATTGTGGGAATATGTATAGAAGAATTGCACATATTTAACATATATTGTATTACTTGCCTTCTAGAGGAGGCAGTGGGGAGAAAAGAAAAAGAAAAAAATTGGAACGCATGGTTTTTACAAGGGTGAATGTTGAAAACTATCTCTGTATATGCTTTGAAAATAGAAAGCTTTATAAAAAATAAAAAGAAAAAGGTTGGCCAGGCTCTTTTATTATATCATGGTTTTCAGGTAATCTAACAATTCTTAAATTATCTCTCCTGGATGTATTTTTCAGGTAGCTTCTTTTTTATTTATTTTTAAAATATATTTTATTCTATTTTTTAATTGTTTGATTGATTCTTGGTTATTTATTATTTGCTTCCAGTTGTCCAATTCTAATTGTTAATGAATTATTTTCTTCAGTTAGTTTTTTTTAAATCTCCTTTTCCATTTTTCCAATTGTAATTTTAAAGGAGTTGTTTCATTGTGTGTGTTTGGGTGTGTTTTTCCCATTTTGTTAAATCCGTTTTTAAGGAATTGTTTTCTTTGGTGTATATGTATTTACATTTTGCCAAATCTATTCTTAAGGAGATGTTTTCTTCAGTCTATTTCTAAACTTCCTTTTCCCGAAACTGTTGGCTCCCCTTACCTTCTCCAGGCTGTTGATATTTTTTTTCCATAATTCTCCTGCATATTGCTAATTTCTTTTCCTGATTTTTTTTCTACCTCTCTTAACTGATTTTTAAAATTCTTTTTGAGTTCTTCCAAGAAAACCATTTGATGTTGAGACCAGTTCATCTTTTCCTTTGAGGGTTCACATGTAGACATTTTGTCATTTCTGTCCTTTTCTGTATTTGTTGGAATAGCAGTTTTCTATGGTAAGGGCTCTTTTTATTTTTTTTTGCTCATTATAAAAAATTCTGCTCTAGGCCCAGCAGTGCTACTGGCATTCCCACTGCTTTGAATTGGCCTATTCCAGCTTTGCCTATTATGCTGGGTTGAGGGACTTGCAGATTGCAGATGGATCACTAATCCATATGTAAGGATCCTTTTAGGCTTCTTATTTACTTAATTTTAAAATGTAATATTATCTGTGATTTATTATATTTTCATTAACTTTATTGAATATTTTCCCAAATACATCTTAAGCTGGTTGGGCTAGCTGGACGCAGCTCTGTGTCAGATGGTTTAACTGAAATGCTTTTACTTTTCTCCTAAAAATATTTTTGTAACAAAGGATGGTTCTTGGATAGAGGAGGAGAAGAGATATATTGGTAAATGAATGGAGACAACAACAAAACATTTTAATAAAATAATTCTCATGTCAACAATTTCTCCTACCTTTCTGTTTTCAAGGTGATGTAATTTAGAATCTGTCACATATCTCTATGATTGTCCATATATTTACATATTCAATAAATAATGCCTATGATTCTATGATTTCAATTAGAGATATTGTCTTTAAGAAAATTCTTTTAAAAATGGATGAGAAGTGACCTCTTTTGTTCTCAAAGTTTATTCTATGCTCACACCTTTAGAAATTCTTACAAATCATTTGCAAATACACCAAAATATTATCCTTAACATATCTCTTTTGAACTTTTTCTACCTCTCAGTCTCGTAATTTCTATATTCATCTAGATTAACATAGGGATGCAAACTTTTGCTCTTCAACTGAAAAAAGAAATAATTTTTAGCTCTTTTTTATTTTATAGCTCAATGAGCAAGAAAGGTTGTTTTTATAGCTGGACTAAAATGGATAAACTCCATCTCTTATTAGAATTAAAAACTTACACGATAGTCATCAAATATTTTAAAGAAATAGCAAGTTGTATACAGTAGATTTTCAGTTTCGCGTCCAATCATCTTTTTAAAAAAATTATACTGCTATAGAAATGCTTGTTTTATCCCTAAAATTAAAAATTAAAAACATTAAAAATTAGAAAGCTGAGAAGAAGAGGGGGGGGAAGAGCAAAAATAAAATGTGTCATTCAGATTTTGGCATACTGATGATGGTCTCAAAATGAAGAAAAAAACAAATTTTTGAACTTGGACAATCTTAGTAATTTGTTTTGCTTGATTATGCCCATTTGTTTTTAAGCTATTCTTTTCATTATTTTTAAATAATAAGAGCTATCATTTACATAGCAGTTTAATACTTCATGAATATATTATCTCTTTTTATCCTCTTATCAGCCCTGAAAGCTAGATACTATTATTTTTCCTATATAACAGATGAGGAGACCTAAGTGATTTGTCTAGGGTCATAGTACTTGAGAGTATTGGAGGTTCAATTTTAACTGAGTTATTATTTTAATAATAGCTTTTTAAAAATTTTTAAAATATACAGAAAGGTAGTTTTCAACTTTCACCCTTACAAAACCTTGTGACCCAAATTTTTCTCTCTACCTTCCTCCCACCTATCTCCCCTAGACAACAAGTAATCCAATATAGATTAAGCATGTTTAGATGAATTCATCTAAACATATTTCCACATTTATCATGCTGCACAAGAAAAATCAGATCAAAAAGGAAAAAAAGGAAATAAACAAGCAAATAACAAAGAAGGTGAAAATACTATATTGTAATCCATATTCAGTCTCCACAGTCCTTTTTCTATATGCAGATGACTCTTAATCATAAATCTATTGGAATTAATCTGAATCACTTCATTGTTGAAAAGAGCCCTGTCCATCAGAGTTGCTCACATAATTTTGTTGTTGCTGAGTACAGTGTTCTCTTGGTTTTACTCACTTCACTTAGCATCGATTCATTTAAGCCTCTCCAAATCTTTCTGAAATCATTCTGCTGCTGATAGTTTTTTATAAAATAATATTTCATTCATATACAGCAACTTATTCATCTATTCCCCAATTGTTTAGCATCTACTCAATCTCCAATTCCTTGACAGTAGAAAAAGGGTTGCTACAAACATTTTTGCACATATGGGTCCTTGTCCCTTTTTTATGATCTCCTTGGGATATAGACCAAATAGAGACATTGCTGGATCAAAGAATATGCACAGCTTCATAACCTTTTGTATATATTAACTGAGTTATTTTTACTTGCCTCTAACTGAGACATAACAATTTTGAATGTGTATTGGGGGGTGGGGGACAGAATGAAAGTACTATCAAACCTTACCAGAGTGGCTAGAGGTGTTTCTAATGCAAACAAGCACACTTCTTTTATAAATCAGTGTTGTTTTTTCCTTATATCTGGGAAAATGGAATTTGCTTCTAATTGGGAAATTAAACATTTACTAATTACTCTTTTTATTTTTAAAATTCCAGTTCTCATCATTTGAACAATTTGGTATGTATTATTTATTACATGTACTTTCCCTCTAAATTCACTTTGATAGAAAACCTGCAGATATGAAGGGGAGGGAGAAAAAGTATTAAAAGCATCAAGTAGAGAAAAATAGTTTTATGTCTTTTCAAATGATCTATTTTTCTCTCATAAAATTAATCTTTTATAGTTAGATTTTCTGTTCCCTTTCCCCCAGTTTGTTACTTTTGAAGAAGAAAACTGCCTTTATCTTTTCAATACGAACCCTTTAATTAATATAATTAAATCATTTATTATAATTATTTAGTTCAATTTGTAAATCAGTTGATATTTCACTGAAGAGATTTATACTCTTTTTAATTACATCTATAAAAAATATTTCAAAACCTGGCATCAGTGGCTTTATAACACCAAGCATGCTGTAAAACTCAAATGAAATAATTGATAAAAAGTAATTTTCAACTATTAAAGTGGTATATAAATAAAATATTATATATACATATATGTATAAATTATTATTATCCTAGTCACCAATCTCCTGCTAAATTCAAACAGGATTTATAAAATAACTCTAGGGTATGCTGGTAGATATTTAACAATTGGTTCTGAAAAGGTAAAATTTTCAAATATACTTTTAAATATAAACGGCAATTTGATTACTTTCTTAAATACAATCAACAAAATAAATCAAAGCCTGAATTTTAGTGAATCATTTCTAAAGTGTAAATGTTTATATTGAAAATTTAATAATCAGTTCTTTCAAGCAATTAAAAATGACTCCAACACACATCTGAACACAATACTAGAAAAATAATCCCAAAAATGCAATCTGACTTGGGCAAAGTAACATGGGAATATAATGTCATTTTCCCAGTTCTGAGAACTATGTTTCTCTTAAAGTAGCTTAAAAAATTATCTTTTTTTATCATTATTTTCTATTGATTCTGTTGATTTTTAATTTTCCCTAATTTCTCAGATGTACTATTTAGCCATATTTTCCCAGTTTTGTAATTGCAAAATTGATTTTTTTGAACCCATATGAGTTACACCTTGTATAATCTCCTATCTTTTATCCTTTTTTTACTTTTTAATTTGGTGCCTCTTCAATTCTGTTTTACCTTTTCTAATTTTCTTGATCTTTCAAAGATGCTTGATATCATATCAGGTAATTCTTTCAGTACTTTCAAATATAGTTTGAAAGGATCTGATGGCCTGAATTCATCAGTCACCTAAGATAACTTTTAAAACCTATTTTTAAAAATCTAAAAACTACCATATTGATTCTATTTTTTGAGGAGTTACTTTTATCTGGGAGTTCTCTATAATAATGAACTCACAGTTCCAGATCTTGTTAAAATAATTTTCCTTAGTATTGTAAGAAAAAAGCAAAATAAGATGCCAGCAGTATAATAACCATTCCAAATGCAGTATTCTAAATGTTTGAATATAGTGATCCTAAGCCTTTTCATCTCCATACCAATAATCTTTAATTTATCCCAACTATTCAAAGAATTCCATACCTAATAATCTGCTCTATAAGTGGCATTTTTGCAGCTTTTCCTTGCTTCTGAATCCATATCTTTTCTTTTTTTTCTTTTAAAAAATTTAGGAATATTTATTTAATATTAATGAAATAATTTTTTTACATTTTTTAGCTTTTGAGTTCCACATTCTCTCCCTTATCCCCAACCTCAACTCCTATTAAGAAACCATATGTGAAGCTATGCAAAAACATTTTCATACAAACCATGCTGCAAAAGAAAATATAGGTCTCCCACCCTAATTAAAAAAAAATAGCCTTCAAGAAGAATAAAGTTTTGAGAGAGAGAGAGAGAGAGAGAAAGGGAAGGAGGGAGGAAGTGTATGATTCAATTTGTATACAAACACAATCAGTTTCTTCTCCAGGCATAGAAAGAATTTTTCATCATAAATCTTTTAGAGTAGTCGTAGATCATTGTACTGCTGAGAATAGCTAAATCATTTATAGCCAGTGATCTCAGAACATTGCTATTACTTTGTATACAGTACATTTCACTTCGTTTGAATTTATGGGGGACTTCCCACGTTTTTTTTTCCAAGAATATTCTGCTCATCACTTCCCCTAGAAAAACAATATTTGATAACAATTATATACCATAATTTATTCAGTTATTCCCCAATTGATAGGCATCTCCTCAATTTCCAATTCTTTGCCCTAGGAAGAGAGCTGCTAAAAAATATTTTTGTGCATATAGGTCTTTCTCCCCCCCCACCTCCCCTTCAAAAATCTTTTTTTTAATATTCATGTCTAATAGTGGTATTGTTAGGTCAAAGGATATGCATGCATTTATAGCCCTTTGATATAGATCATATCTTTTGTTCATTTAGCAATTGGGACATGGCTCTTATATATGTGTGTGTGTGTCTGTGTGTGTGTGTGTGTGTCTGTGTATAGAGAAAGAAAGAAAGACATAAATTTGACTCAGTTCCCTCTATATTTGAGAAATATTCTCCTTATCAGAGAAACTTGCTTAAAATTCTTTTTACAATTACTATAGCTAATTGTATGTTCTCCCCCCTCTATTTATTCTATTCTCTCTTTTCACTCTGTCTATCCTAAAAAGTATTTTGCTATTGGCCATTTCCTTCCCCAATATGCCCTCTCTTTTATCACTCTCCTCCTGTCCTGTATCACATTCTTTTTCTATTATCCTGCAGGATAAGATAGATTTCTATACTCATATTAAATGTGTAGTTATTTCCTTTTTGAACCATTTTTGATGAGAGTAAGGTTCACTCACTGCCCCTCTCCTCCCCTTCTTCCTCTCCACTGTAAAAGCTTTTTCTTCTCTATTTTTATGGCAGATAATTTAACCCATCCCACTTCTCTTTTTTCCTTTCTTCCAGAACATTCCTCTCTTCTCCCTTAATTTCATCATTTTTGAAGATATTATCCCTTCATTGAATCCATATCCTTTGCAGGGAAATGGTGGGGTACAGAGAAACAAATACCATATTAGTGAATGGTCTGCAAATTCAATTCTTAGATCAGGTAATTCAATTATGTTAACACTCTAAAATTTCAGGTATTCATGAACCAAAGAGGAAGAGTAGAATTTATCTTATACACCTTGTACTATAGAAAGGAAAATGCTTTTGAACACTGCCACGTGCTATTTCAATAGGAGCTATTTGCAGACATATAAAGGTTGTACATTTTCCCCTCCCCCTCATTGCTTTTCATGACAGTAACTTTGCAACCACTACTTTAATTGATCAAGGATGATGTGTGTGTGTGTGTGTGTGTGCGTGTGTGTGTGTCTGTGTTACAGAAGCTATCTGCTAGTGACTGCTGGGGAATCTAATTCTGACCAGAATAGATCCCTTCATGGGGGAGGATGATAACAATACAAGGAGGCTGAGAGGCAGTTGCAGTCTCGGAGTTCTCTCCTCTTCCCTCTAGCTTCTGATTTATTTAATTTCTAATTAGCAAGCAACATATGCATCAGTAAAGGCTGATTTTCAACTTCTTCAAGTATGTTATGATCCACAGCTTTGGGGGCTTTCAGAGAATTGACCTGCCCCTTCACACTTAGGTGTAGTCTTTTACTTGTGTGTGAGACAATTGGCCACTTGTATCCATGAGTCATTGGCAAATTTTTCTCACTACTTCTAATCTCTTCCAGTTGCTTCTGATATCATTGCCACTTCTGAACTCTATTTTCCTTACATATCCAATGTTTCTTCTTTTTTAATTTATTTTTTGTCTTTCTTACAGTTTCTTTCTTATTACTTGGCTTTTGTATAAAGTGATTGGTATTTTTTAGGTTTAGGAATATTAGAGTGTTCTTCCCCACCCCCAACCCCCAAGTTGATTAGCAAATCAGTTGATCAGTGCTTTGATTGAAATCAGAACGTTAACATTTTTAATTCATTTTTCCTAGGAGATAAGAGGTTATTTATTATTGACAATTTTTCTCTTCCTCCTTCCTATTTCCTACTTATCCTTTTAGAAACTTTTTTCTTTCTGGCGTGTCCATTTTCCCTTCACTTTATTTTCCATACATGTTTCCCACTGATTCTTGTTCTCTCAACTAATTTTTATTTTATTCTCTTTCTCTTTTTTAAATGTTAGTTGATACCACTTTAAATTAGAGGTGTTTATATTTGATAGAGGTTCTTTTTCTGATCAAGAAAAAAGTCTTCAGAAGTGAATAGAATAAAATTGTACTATTCAAATTGAGTATTAAGAGGATAGAAGTACTTGGTGTATATCAAATAAGTGTCTCTTGTTCTGTTAACAGCAAAGCTAGCTTTATTTGGAATTATCTTTATTTGTAAGGGGTCCTTGAACTTGTATTCCTAATTACCATATTTTGCAAAAACACTGGACCTGGAGTAAAAAGGAGACCCTGAATATGCCAAGGACAAAGCACCTGCCCTCCAAGGTGAACTGACATAATAACCCCATCTGAATGTTCTCTATTTATTTAGTCAAGACCGAACCAGTCTAGGAAACTGCATAGGTGAGTCTCTTATAGATAAGCAGACCATCATATCTTCATCTTTTATCGAGTTTCCAAGGGAAAAGAATGCAGCTTTTGCCATTACTTTGCTTTCTTCTTTTGGGAAGGATTTTGTCCTTCTCCCACCTTTACTGCACTTTTCATCCCTCCCATGTCATTCCCTTTAGGAAGAGATTTTTGTTTTCTCCTCTTTCCTTTGTTGTAGTGTCATATATGTGGAAGCTTCTGTATGGATTGTGAACTCTTTGTCCTGGCTTAGGGTTCCTCATGCATGTTCATTTCTCTTGTAATAAATCTAATTGTAACACAATATTGATCCATAGAATTCTCATTTCCATAGGGAATATACTTATAAATGAAAATCATGCAAAAGTAATATTGATTTAGTCCAAGAAGCCCAATCCAAAACTGTCTTATATGCAAACATATATATTCCCTTTGTGTGTGTGTATGTGTATGTGTGTATGTGTGTGTGTGTGTTGTGTGTGAGAGAGAAGAAAGTTTAAATTCCAAGCATCCAAGCATAAATAATTAAGAGAAAAAGATGAAAGGGAATTCAAGATTCCAAAGATATAAGAAAGAATTCTTTAACAGTTATTGGTGTAGTGTATGTATGTGTATAAAAATGGGTTAAAGTATGTTAGAAGTCAAAACCATCCTGATATGAATGTTTATTAATATTTTTTTTCTATGTTAAAGATAGATTTTGTCTTTCAGCTATTTTTTCCTAGGGAGTTAGGGTCTATTGGTATATAGATTTCCTAGTTTATGACCTCCTGTCATCATCTAGAACAGATTATTAATTACTTTCAGAGAAGTTGTCAATACAGTAGAAAGTAAGCAGTGAATAGAAGCATTTAAAGAGTCATAAATACTACAACTAGAAAGAACTTTGAAGTTATTTGTAGTTCATTTTGCTGGGATTTCATATAAAATCCCTGTAAAATGGTCCCTAGGCATCTACTTTACACCTTGTGTTTATTCAGATTATTCAAGTTATTTTAAAAAGTGACCTATTTTATACACATAATTGCTTTTCAATTTTAATTGTAATATAATCAAATAATATTGGTTCTGGAGGAGAAAGTTAGCTAAGTGACCTTGCACAGTCCTCCCTTATCTAAATCCAATTTACTTTCAGGTCATGGCATCACCTGCCTGATGTCATGGTCTTCTATGAGAATAAAGTATAAATAACAACTGGTTCCTTCCCCTTCTCCCCTCTAGAATTTCTTCATTCCATTATCTGTTCAGGTTTCCAGCTCATGAAGTTGTTACCCTATGAGAAGTTTCTCTGCAACCTGAGATTTTGTTCAGATCTAATTGGCAAGTTTGCCTTTTCCCACTTTTGATTTGGATAATTTTAGATAATTTGGATAATTCATTTCTATAAGGATTTTGAGGACTAAGGAATCCAATTATTAAGCACTTTTTTCTTTTCCATGATAAGGGGGAGAATAAATTGTCATTTTATTGCTTAATAATATTTTTCTTTGATTGATTATAATCATGGTAAATGGGAATGCATCTGGAATAAATAAGATCCTTTAGCTGACTTGGTAGAAATATAGAGTCTTTGTATGAAGGTAAATGGATTCATCACCCCACTGAGGAAATAGAAAGTCTTAAAAAGGTTATGTAGTATTTCCCTTATGGAGCTCCCATAGAGGGTTAAGTATTAGCTGGAGAATAATGCTAAGTGATTGGTAGTACAAGGTAAGTGTCCTACCATCTTAGACCCTTGAAAAAGTTGCATAGACTTTTAGCTACTTTACTATAACCCAAACCCGTGATAGAGACTGGTGAGAGAATTTTAAATGTGACAATTCCCTTAAATTTTTTTTGAGGACCTTTATATTAGCAGATGAGAAATGGTATAAAAGATAGCTACTTTACTCATAGACCCACCCACCTGATTTCCCTGCAAAGGAGATGGCACACTCTTCATGAGATTATTATTGCTTTGATTTTCTTGTTGCCAGAGACATAAAAGGACAAACTCTTTGGCAATTGGTGTAGAAACTGTAATGAAATTCCCATTGCTCTGTGAAGATACCTTCCTACTATGTGGTAGCTATTACTGTAGAGACAGAGAGGAAAAGATATCACTGTCCCACCTGGAATTATATTCCCTCCTCACCTCAACTTCTTTGGAATCACTATCTTCTTCATGTCTCATTCAGTTTCGCCCTCACCACCTCAGTTTAGTCTTTCTTTATCTTCTCAATTCTCCCCAAATTAACTTGTATTTATTTATCTTCATTTAAGCTATAACTTTCTGTGGTAAATTGATTGAGAGCAGAACTAATTTCACTGCTATCTTGCATTTGTAGATCCTATTAAATTGAAATATTATGCTCATTTTAAAGATAAGGATTTTGAGATTTAGATAGGTTAAGTGACTTGTTTGTGTAGACTTTTAGAGATCATTGTACTGTATACACCACAATTGCTTCTGGAAATGGGAAGGCAAAATTACACCCTTTCCTCCTATTGTTCCTCTTTGAGGGTTTTAAATCTATCAAGAGAAAGAAATAAAATTGTAGGTAAATGAGGCATCAGGAAAGTAGAAATTTTGAATGCATTATTGATTCTTATTCTGATAGATAATGTGATCAATCAATCAACAAATATTTTAAAAGTTTTTATATGTACCGAGCATTAAATTCTAAGCACTGGGCTAACAAAGACAAAAGCAAAACAGTCATTCCCCTTTACAATAAGCTTATGTTCTAATTGAAAATAAGAAAAACAGCTTCCTTAATGCTTAATCATTTTTCTCATATCAAACCCGAGGTAGGATTAATGAAAGTATTAATAGCACTGCCTGTTTACAATTGAGGAAACTGAGTGTGAAGTATGTAAATGATTGAACAGAAGCTTATATGTATATATAATATATAAAAATAATACTTAGCATAATTACATATATCAATTACATGTACATGCACATGTTTTATATATATATAGGTTGTTATATACATATTATGTTTACATATGCAGATATCAATTCCATTGAATTGTCTCTGTTTATACAGACAGTAAATGAATCTTTATACGTATTATGAAATATAATCCTATTTATCATTTATCTCCCTCCATTTCAAGAACATCTTTCTTTTTTTCACCACTAATTTCTTATAAATAATTTCTCCTCTTAGCAAAGAGGAGTCTGAAAGTAAAGAGCACCAAGTGGTGAGATTATGATTAAAATACAAGAGTTTAGTGTAGAACAATGGAGTGTTTACAGGTTGGGGAGTCAACAAACTGGCGTTCACATCCTACTTTCTACAAACATTACTAATATGACCTTGGACCAATTACTGAAACTTACTGGTCTGCAGTTTACTGGACTCTAAAATGAGCAGTTGAACTAAATGGTCTCTGAGGTCCCTTTCATCTTTAGATTTGTCATCCTATAATCTCTTCACACATTGCCAACTCCTCACCTCTGCTTTGCATATAGATACTTCATCATGGTGAGTTTTTTCTGTCTTATTCCACTTAGAGATAGTGTGAAGAACAACTGGAATGTAATTGAAGAGGCATACCCCATTTTCAAATGTTGACATAAGTGCTCTCAGTGTGTGTCTCAACACATGCTTGAAGATTAAGTGGCTGACTAACCCAGTTTTCAATCAAACATGGCCATATTGAGCATTTCAAGTACAACCTGCCTTACAAAGCAGTACCATTTTGTGCCTTTGCATTGATTCCCTGTGGATTGAAACATAGAAGAGATTCCTCACTCCCTTTGTAAAATTCTCATCTTATAAAATCCTAAATTCCATTCAATGCATTAGTTTCCTTGAGCAACTCTCTATGCCTTTTTTTCAGAAATACATTCAGATGTTTATTAATATTTACTGACTTTTTTTTTATTCTGGATATGAAATGCAAAGGATAGTTTTAGTGAAAATAATTGTGCCTAACAATTAAAGCATATGATAAGGAGGCATTTTCTTTTTATGCAGTTGTATATATTATTCATCATGATTAATTAATTATGAACCAACATGAGAAAACATGTTGTAATGATAAGCATACTGTACTTGAAATCCAAAGATCTGGGTTTAAATATAGTTCTATGATTAACCAAATAACTTTTGATGACTTTTTTAACTCTAACTCAGTTTCATTATATACAAAATGGATAACAATACTTATATTATCTAATTCAAAGTATTGTTTTGAAGAATATGCCCTTATAAACCTTAAATTATTATATAAATGTAAGTTGGTAAGATGTATAATCTTATGTACATGGTAGATGCTATGTTTTTCCACCCCCACTCTCCCCTTTTTTGGTAGCACAAATAAGAACTTAATGAAAACTTATGTGTATAATTACTCTTCCTTTCCCTCCTCCTTTTTCTCCTTTTCCTTCTCCCTTCCCTACCCTCTTCCTTTTTCTTCTTTTGATTTTTTTTCTTTATCACAGAATTCAAATTCAGTGCTTCCTAACTCTGAGTGCAGCATCATATATATTACCTTCCTCCTTATTGATTCTTAGGTATCAATTTAATTATCACATTCTAAGACTTTGCTTTTTTTTTCCAGTTTTGTTGGTTATCAATATCATCTCCAGAACAGAATTAGTGGGAAAGGCTTTTTTTTTAAAAAAAAAAATTAGTATCACTAGTGTATTCCTATTTAGATATTTGCCAGTAGTTAAAAAAATGTTTTTGGTTGTAGGGATATTTAAATTGGACTTTAATATGAGATTCTCAGACTTGATTTCCTCTTATACTTCAATATCATGGATAATTGAGAGTACATCATATACTTATTTAATCTGGAATTTTAAATATAAATGGATAGAATAATTTTCATCACAATATTGCTTTTGAAAGATTTAGTGGACTATTTATGGTTCCTAATGGAATCAGGAAACATATTTATATGAAAATGAAGGTTGAGAGTGAAAATAACTGAAACTTTGAAAAAGGCTAGAAGTGAGATTAATTACTTTCATCCTACCATCATCTTTGATTTGCTTTGTCTGTAACCTTAAGGAAGGTAGATAATCTTTCACATCATTTGACCAAAATGCAAAATGGGGTTAATTACATTAGCACTCATAGTCCAGCTGCCTATAGTCATTGCAATCATCCTTATGATGCATTTTGAGTTACTTAATGGATATTAATAGAAAAAGAAAAATACTAATAAAAAATCCAACACATTAAGGATAAATTTGAATATGGTGGTAAACAATTTGAAAAAAGAATATGATGTTTAGAAAATTGAATTTTTTTTTATTTTTTCTAGATTCATCTTTTACTTTTTGATTATTGCTTTATTAATTGAAACAATGAAAATGTGGATTTTAGTTCTGATAGAAAGATCTTTCCATTCACAATCAGATTACAATAGGACTCATGAATGAGCCAGTAAATGTTAACATATTACAAACACAGAGATTTTTTAAGCTGCAGTTACTAGTTGAAATAAGATAAAATTATACATGTTAAAATTCCACCCCCAATACTTGTTTTCTTTCTACAAAGAGAATCATCTAGGTTATTGATTATCACCCCTAATCAATTTGTACAGTATAAAATAATAGCTTTTTTTTTCATTTCATTATGTACTCACTCTTCTATTTTCTGCTTCTGATATAAAGGGGGATAAATAAGATTCCCATTGTAACAAACCATGTGTGAAATGATGAGTATGAAAAATTGACATGGTGAGTGATAATAAGAATGGTGAAGAAGACATAGCTATGAAAAACTTTAAAAGAAAAATTGGCAGGGCTTGCTTCTGTGTACTTTAATATGGTTAGTGAACTAAAAAAAGCCTTATTGTTGGTATAAAGGACAAGAATACACATTGGAGGAAATAAAATGTGTTTATATAAATACATACACATAACATGTACATCTGTATGTATACATACATATGTGTATGTACTTACATATTAGTTGCAAACTACTCCTAGGCCCAGAGGCCAAGGCTATAGTATCTTCTGCCTCTGCCTCTCTTTCTCTCTCTCTTTCTCTCTCTCTCTCTCTCTCTCTCTCTCTCTCTCTCTCTCTCTCTCTCTCTCTATCTATCTATCTATCTGTCTATCTGTCTATCTTTCTTTCTCTGTCACTCCTTTCATGTATTCAGTAATTAGCTTCAGTGCTAGCAGATCCAGGACATCTAAGGGAAGTTTTGACTCTTTCATTGCACATTTTTGCTCTTTATATAAAATATTGATGATACCAACCTACCTCAGTTTTCTGAAGGAAACATCTCTGAGAAGACATTAGAGGAGTTGGCATTATGTCCCTATTCCTAACTTGCTAAACTAAAGACGTTGAGGAACTTCCCTTTGGATGATAATCTAGGACTATGTCTCTTGGCTGATCTGAGTTGTTATCTTATTCCCATTTGGAAGGTTCCTTTACATTTGTGTGTGTGTGTGTGTGTGTGTGTGTGTGTGTGTGTGTGTGTGTGTGTGTAAAACTTCATCCCCTACACTAGACAATGGAACAGATAGACAAAATTCTAGAATGATAGCACTTCTTTCCAAGAAGACCACATTGATGAATTCTGATTTCATATTGCTGCACCCCCTCCCAGCAGAAATTAGTATGACTTGGAGAAGAATGAGGAAGAATTAGAGACTGGAGATACCTATATTATCTTTCTTTGAGCCCCATAGGATACAACATCTCATATGTTTACATTTGAACTGACTATAACTTAAAATTTTCTTCCGTATCTCGCCCACCTCATAATGTATTTATGTCTTTGAAAGTTTTATTCATGTCACCTTCTTCATAAAACCCAGTGATACAAAGAGGTAAATGGACTGAGAAAATACATGGAGCATACCAGATTTTGGATCCAAGATGTAGTTTTGCATTGTGCCTGTGGTGATGGAGAAGATAGGAAAAATTAAGACCTTCTAGGGAAGAATAGAAAAGAACATGTGTGATTTTTAGTCTATATCTTTCCATTGGAAAGGAAAGAGAATTGATTCAAAAATAATGAGACTGGAGTCAGAGAACCCGAGTACAAAGACTATCTCTAATGCTTACTACTTCTATGAACATGGACAAGTTTGTTCTTTTTTTAAAGTTCAACTAAGCAAACATTTATTAAGTATTTAGTACAGGCAAGATATTGTTCTAATTGATATAGATAAATAGAAAAGAAAAGAAAACTAGTTCCTGCCCTCAAGAAGCTTATAATCTAAGGGGGAAGAACAAGAAACAAAAGGGAGTTGGAAAATTATGGGAAGGAAAGGAGAAGCATCAAAGGTCATCTTGTTCAGTGGAAAGCAAACAGAGCTGCACTAAAAAAGTGGAATGAACTGGGAAGTTAATTTATGTCATTAAAGGGAGGCTTTGGAAGTAGTGAAATACTCTACCTTCAGTTCCTCCAAAAAGAAAAGAAAGAAAACTGAAGGAGGTAGGACCCAAGGCTTGAGTGAGCAGCAAAGGGATGAATTTAGAAATAATGAACTTTTCCTAGAAGGAACATCTTATTCCATGGAGTGGAAAATAGGTATCGTGGCAGCTGACAACAGGTCTGTTTTCTTATCTATAAAATGAAGGTATTGGATTAAATGGACCCTGAGATTTCTTCAAGCTTTAAATCTATTATTATCATTTGAATTTTTAATTAGTTAATTAATTTTAATACACATTGCATTATGAATCATGTTGGGAGAGAAAAATAAGAACAAAAGAGAAACATCATGAAATAGAAAAATAAAACACAAAAAAGAAGTGAACATAGCGTGTGTTGATTTACATTCAGCATCCATAGTTCTTTTTTCTGGATGCAGATGGCATTTTATCTGTAAAGTTTATTGGGATTGCTTTGGATCACTGAAGGACTGGGAAGAACCAAGTCTTTCATACTTGATCATCACATATTCTTGCTGTTATTGTGTACAATGTATGCCTGGTTCTGCTTGTTTCACTCAGCATCAGTTCCTGCAAACGTTTCCAGGCCTTTCTAAAATCAGCTTGTCCATCATTTTTAAAGAATAATAATATTCCATTACTTTCACATACCACAGCTTATTCAGCCATTCCCCAGTTGATGGGCATCTACTCATTTTCCAATTCTTTGCTACCACAAAAAAAGAGCTGCTACAAATATTTTTGCCATGTGGGTTCTTTTCCCTTCTTTATGATTTCCTTGTTATAAAGACTCAGTAATGAAACTGCTGGGGGAAAGAGTATGAAGAGCTTTATAACCCTTTGGGAATACTTCCAAATTGTTCTGTAGAATGGTTGGATTATTTCACAGCTCCACCAATATCCCATATCCCCTCCAACATTTATCATGCTCTTTTCCTGTCATCTTAGCCAATTTGAAAGGTGTGAGGTGGTACTTCAGAGCAGTTTTAATTTGAATTTCTCTAATCAATAATGATTTAGAGCATTTTTTCATATAACTATAGATGGTTTTAACTTTACCATCTGAAAAATGGTAAGACCTTTATCAGAAAGACTGGTTGTAAAGATTTTTTCCCATCTCTGTACTTTTCTTAAAATCTTGTTTCTGTTGGGTTTGTCCATGAAAAAAAAAAATAATGTGATTAGAGTTGTCCATGTTGCCTTTCATAATGTTCTCTAGCTCTTCTTTGGTCTTAAATTCCTCCCTTCTCCAAAGATCTGACAGATAAATTATCCCTTGCTCTCCTAATTTGTTTATGGTATCATTCTTCATGCCCAAATCATGTATCAATTTTTACTGTATTTTGGTATAAGGTGTGAAATATAGTTTTATGCCAAGTTTCTGACATATTTTCTAGTTTTCCCAACAAGTTTTGCCAAATAGTAAATTCTTATTCCAGAAGCTGGAATTTGGAGGTTTGTCACATACTAGATTACTATCATTATTATATGCATTTTGATTATTGTGTCATGTGTATCTAAACTATTGCACTGATTAACTTCTCTATTTCTTAGAAAGTACCAAATGATTTTGATGATTGCCGCTTTATAATATAGTTTAGGTCTGGTACTGCTAAGCCACTATCTTTTGTATTTCTTTTTTTTCATTAATTCCCTTGATATTCTTGACCTTTGTTCTTCCAGATGAATTTTGTTATTATTTTTCTGGTTCTGTAAAATAATTTTTGGCAGTTTGTTTAGTATGGTACTGAATAAGTCGACCAATATAGGCAGAATTGTCATTTTTATTATATTAGCTTGGTCTATGCATGAGCAATTGATATTTTTCCAATTGTTTAGATCTAACTTTCTTTGTGTGAGCAATGTTCAGTAATTGTAGTCATATTCTTGAGTTTGTCTCCATAGGTAGACCCCCAAATATTTTATTTTGTCTATAGTTATTTTAAATGGAATTACTTTTGGCATTAGAATTTTCTTCGCAAAACCTGAAGAACTGATTGCTCCAGTTGAGATTTTCTTTCAATCTTTTCAGTGCAAGAAGAACACTCGTAGAGTGTAAGATGCTGCCACACTTTAAATCAAAGATCCAGTCATTTCCCAGTTCTGACTCTTAATAGGCATTGTTCTAGCTGAGGACCTTTTGACCTCTTGTCTAGAATATTGTAATAGTTTCCTAATTGCTCTTCTTGCCTCAAGTCTCTCCAATTCATTTAGATTTCAGCTGTCAAAATGATTGCTCTAAACTGCAGCACTGTGTAACCTTGCTACTCCATAAATTCCAGAGGTTCCCTATTATCACGAAGATCTCTCTGGTATCAAAAATAAAATACCAGCTTGGTATTTAAACACTTTAAGAACCTCCCCCCTCCCTATTGACTCATTTGTTTAACTGCTGCTGTTACATTACTTAAAAGCTCTGTTTCTTTTCTCTTGTTATGTTTTGGTTGACTTCATTTATATAACAGTATGGCGATGATCATGTGACTACAATCCATTTAACACAAACCAAATGTATAAAGTAGACCAATAAGGGAGGTTTAGCTACAATTTGTAGCTGTTGTTTTTTACATAAGATTCAATCCTGGCTTCTCTAAACAGTGAGTCTTCTGACACATTTAACTTATAATTAGATTACTTGGAAAAAAATAGAAAGAGTCTATAAAATTTTAGAAATACATTTCTCATAAAAAACAAGATTGAACCTTTCCTATTTGGAAAACTCAAGAATGTGGCATTCTGATTCAAATGTTCTATACAAAAAAGTTGATGTTTGGTCATTATTGCTATAAGGTTGCTGTTACTCTTTCAAGAGAAGTACATTTGTATAACAATGACTTACATAAAGTATTTAGTGAAAATTTTTCTTTTAATTTATATAAGATATTTTTGGTAACATTTGAAAGTTAACATTTTTATAGCATTTTTATTCTTTTTTTTGAAAACATTTTTTTTAAAAGAGAGAAATTTTTTAAATAACTTATGCCTTGCCATAATTAAGGAGATGTGTTTTATGTTAAATTTAATAAACTATCTTTGTTAGATACTTAAATGCATAGGAATGTTTGTTTTTGTTGTTTTCTTTTTCTTCATGGCTCCTCTTCAACTTATTCAAATTGTCTTTTCCTTATACTCTCTCATTGTACATGTTTTTGTTGTGTTTGTCTAAAATTTTCAAAAAAATACACTCAATGCAATATAATCCATCTCCTCATTCTTCCTCCTCTTTAGCTTCATCTTCCTCTACCTTCTCCTTGTCTTCTTTTTTCAGGATTCCATTTTAATACCTAAGATTTCTCATGTATTATCTGTTGTCATTACCTGAGCAAACAACCAATCTCCTTTTGCATTTAAATATTTTTGTGGATGAAATGTGTTACATCCCTTCTTGTGTGCAAATAATTTTTGATAACATTCTGCCCCATTCTTACTCCAACCATGTGTTTTTACATTATTTACTTAAATTATCTGTAATTCTGGTCCTTTTAAAATAATTTTCCATAACTCATACTCATATAATTTTCCATTAGTTATATACATGGGTTAAAATTTGAATGACATTTGTTAAGTATCATGTATTCTTTTCACTAAACATGGTTTAAATAAACTGTTTCCCTTAAAACAAATAAGTCCATTGAACTCTTGATGTGCTTTTTTCCCCCTAAGGTACCACCTTTGCCAGTAAAGTAAGGCTTCTTAGTTATTGCTTTGATGTTATGTATAGCAAAAAATTGTAAATCAAATAAATTGATCTGCTTTGGCCAAGACCACAAAAGAAGTGGTTACAGTGCATTAGTTAGCTAAATAAAATGCTCATGATTTACTTAATGTTAATGTTAATAATCTAATCAAACTAATCATGGAGTATATTGATTTAAGACTGACACTTTCTTTTTGTTAAAGCTGAATGCAAGAGCAAGAAAAAAGGATGGCACATCAGACATATATTTCTATAAAAGCATATGGCATTTTGAATATTTGATAAAACTCCTCTGCATATGTTCTATGCATTATATAATGAGGAATTTGACTATTTTTAAGAGGGATAACAAAATATTAAATGATATTATTAGAAGAAAGTAGCAGAAGCTGTAGTATTTTTGTCTTTGTATTTCAGGTACCTAGTACAGTGATGGTCAAAGAGCAGGTACTTAAATGTTTCTTGAATTGGATTGAATAATAGTGGACATTTATATGGTGCCATAGGCTTTTCATAATGCTTCTAATTAATTAGTTAATTTCACCTGATTCCCATTGTACTCTGAAATTGAGATACAACACAACTATTGATTTATTCTCTCCATCTTGCAATAATTTTGGCCTAACAATTAACTTCAAAAACCCCACAGGCTTTCCACCAGCCAGCACGACACTATCTATACATGTAACTATCAGCTGCAGCAAATGAAGAGATTTTGAATACTGAGGAAAAGTTCGTTTACCTTGGCAGAATACTTTCCAGGGATGTAGACATAGCTTATGAGGTTGATACCTGTATAGACAATATTAGCTCAGTGTTTTGGAAGGCTCTGAAGAAGAACGTGGGAGAAAAGAGATAATGCATTGCCTACCCAACTGAAATATTATGAATTGTTGTTCTGATTTCATTGTTACATGCCTAGATGGCAACCAGCACCATGCCAAGGAACTGAATTACTTACATTTGGAATAGTCTTAGGAAGATTCTGAAGATCATCTAGCAAGATGAGGTACCAGACATTTTTAGAACTAAAATGCAAACATTGAAACTCTGCTCACAGAGAATGCAACTCTGCCTATAATTTTCAAATGACAATTTTAAAGAGAATTCACAGAAGGCAGGCACTCACAATCAAAAGAAATAATACAAGTACATTCTAAAGGTTTCTCTGAAGAGCTTTGGAATCAATTATGATCCATGGGAGACATTGGTAAAGCATTGCCTGGCATAACTTGCTTAGCAGTATTGTAGTAGCTCAAAAGAAATGTGAAATGTGCAAATTTAGACAACTACACACCAAATGTGCATATGGACTATTTGTGCCCAAGTTGTAGTATAGAGCCTTCCTAAGCTCATATTACACACTGGATCTCAACTCCAACATCATGATGCCATTTTGGTCTTCTTCCAGCAGAAAGAACAACTAACCAAAGTTTCACATACATTATCTCAATTGATTTCTATACCAATGTTATGAGGTCAGTACTGTAGATTTTCTTTTGTAGACAGGATTTATGATTGCCTTCATGTGAGGAAACCTCAGTAAGAAAATTCTTTTTTCTTCAACTTTAAAGTGGGAAGAACAGCACCTTATTTGTAGGGTTGTTGTGAGGTTCAGAAGAGATAATATTTTAATATATACTTAGCACAGTATTTGGTATTAGCTGCAATATAAATGCTTAATTTCCTTTGCTTTCTTAACCCTTTTCAGAGTGTATCAGTGGAAGGATTATAACACAGATTGGATATAATCCAGTTCTCACAATCTACCTTTTGTATCTTGTTCCCTTATATTTAGCAAAGCAGTGGAAATGTAGGCAAAATTTGATTTCTAAACATCTCCATTTGAGTCACAGCTTTGATACTTTTAAACTCTATCACCGTGAATAAATAACTCAATCTCTTAGCCTCTGTTTCTTCATAAGCAAAATGGAATTGTTGTTGGAATTAAATGATTGCAAGTTCTTGAGAGTATGTATTCAATTGTAAAGAACTTCAAATGTAAGGCCTTACTGATATAACCATTTCTATTTGAAGTTTCCATTTTAAAATTGTTCTTTATCAAAAATATGCCAGGAAGAGAAAAGAGAGAGAGAGAGAGAGAGAGAGAGAGAGAGAGAGAGAGAGCATAAATACTTATCTCTTCTCTATCAGTGTGTCATAACTTTTTAGATAAACTATTCTTTACTTGCTGAATTTTGACTATGTATTGTTTCTATGGTAATACCACAATGAATATATTTTGTCCAGAAAATACTTATTTATGGAATTGACAGTGATCATATTTTCCAGTGTATCATGCAGCAGAAATATTTACATATGTCAATTCTCACTTTCATTTACTTGGAATTTCAAAGAGTTTCCTGGTCAGCAAATAAATGTCTCATCAAAAATTCCAGTCAAGCAGGTACATCATTTATCAACATCAATGTTGCTCTTGCATTCATAGTGTTTAATGAGGCTCTTAAAGCTTATTTTTAAAAGTAAACACTTAAAAGGTTTGTGTCACATTATATTTTTGTCATCAGAAAAAAAATTAGAATGCCTAATCTCATAATTTTAGAATCAAAATGGAAAATTTAAATTTCAATTACATGTTTATTAAGGTTCAGAAGGAATGTCTCAAAATATCATGGGGGCACAAAAAATATGTTACAATAAGAGCATATAGAAAATTGGTGAGAGAGACTGAATTATAAACTGTTTATTCTTAATCATTCAGAGCTCCTGTGAAAGAATGACTATCAAAACTCTCAATGACAGACATGTGTCACCACATGTCTAGGCAGTGTTTTCATATTAAGTTTCATAACAAACAAAACAGAAGAAATATAATTGTAAACAGTATGGTTTAACAGATGGCTAGAGGGGGGGGAATGTTTAGAATTGCAACATACCCAATCAGTTCAAAATATTATGTCATATGGCCATAAAAATCAGTTTACAATATATTTTTTTCTACTGATACTGTTGGTTTTTTAAAGGCACAAGTATTCTCTAGATGCTCTTTTTATAGTCCCAACAATTCATTAATTCATTCATTCTTCTTTTTCTTCTTCATCTTTTTCCTTCTTTTTTCTTTTTCTTCCTTCTTCTTCTTGTTCCTTTTTGTTCCTTCTCCTTTCTTCTTCCTTCTTCTCCTTCTTTCTTCTTCTTACTCTTTTTATTCTTATTTTTCTTCTTCCACCTTTCTTCTTCCGCCTCTTCTTTTTCCTCCTCTTCTTTCTCCTTCTTTGTCTTTTTTATTGAAGTATTCTGTATTAGAAATACACTCTTGATACTGAAAATCAGATACTGAGGAAAATTTATTAAAGAAGAATCTTAAGGAATCCTAAAGTTTCCAGCTAGAATCAGGCTCTCTCTGCCCTCTTAAGGTCAAGAGTGAGCACTGAGCACAGAAGTGGGAGAAATTTTATACTTGTTAGTGTAACGCAGCCCGTCCTTTTCAGAGAATGGATTACAATCTTTCTGATATTCCCACTACATGTTTCACCTTAATATATATAAAACACATTCATCCTCCCATCATACATCCCATGTTCAAAAATGGCAGAAATCTACTGGGTGTGTTGTTTAATATTCAATTGGCCTATTAAGCAGGCACTATAGTGATTTGGTGAAGTCAGGTCATTAACTCCAACTAGTTTGGGCTGGATCAGCTATTATCTTAAATCTGTGGTTTTCTCAAAACCACAAGATTCTTTCTGATTGGCTGAATCCACCTTGCCTTCCTAATCCCCTAATCCCTTGTTTGCTCAAGGCTTCTATGGATCACTTAATTGTTCTACAGAATCTTAACCTTTTTTAACCTCTCATATTCTGAAAACCTCTTGGTCAGTGTTACTCACTATCCCATACTACCTCAAAGTTTGCAACACTGGAAACTCAAGTTTTCAGCATTTTTCACACCTGGAAGAAATAGGTGCCAGCTACATGGGAAATGATTTAATAGGTAGTTTGATTGATTTCTTTTAAGTAGAATTGCAGCATCTTTAGGTACAATCATAAACATAAGATATTGATCACACATATCTAAAAGATGAGCATGATCATTTTTATCTAGGAATGATGCTGGTGGTAGAATATAATTTTGCAATAAAGGCTATAAAATAAATTACTTGTGATTAACCTTATCTATCAGAAAACAAATGTTGATTTGTGTTCACCTGGATTCTGTATAAAAAGTATAAATCAAGCATTAATTGAATATTTACATATTTTCCATCCTTCTCTTAATATCATTTAATTCTTCATCATGGTATATAGGTAACCTTTCCTTAGTGAGTAGGGATGATACATGCTAGGCAAGTCAAGTTAAACTCTCTCAATCAATATATCCCTTTAGATTTTGATGGAGATAGCCAAAGGTGTACTTGTACAACTAGCTCTCTGCGGGGAGAGGGGAGGTTTGGGAGGGTGGAATGTACACACATATGCTTTTAACCTGCATTACTAACATTTTATAGCACTTTCTTAAGTCTAAGCAATCAACAAAAGAATAAATAAAGTGCATATTTGTAATGTTGGCCAATATTGAGGTGTAAATGCTCATACTGAAAAGTTAATAACTGATCCTCCCCATTTGGTCTGATTTGGCTCCACCACATGCCTAGAGATAGCCTAGAATCCTGAGCCCAAGAATCTTAAAAATAATTGCGTCACCTTCACACATAGACATGCTTCCAGCATTATCCTCAAACCCATCATCCAGGGAAGCAAATCTGTTATGAAGATTTGCCCTGATTCTGTATGTATTGTAAACCTCCACCTCCTTACCTGACACAGCTACTATAGCCCCAGAAAATAAAAAAGTTCACCACAAAATTCTTGGCATTGTCACATGTTTCAACATTAGAAATGTATATGATTAAATCAATTAAAATAATATTGCATAAGGTTCATTAAAATGTTTTGATGTAATACTCTAAATATGATGAAACCACAGGATCTGACCTCCAAATGACCTCTTAACGATCTCTCTCTCAATTCATCACTTCTTTTGATATAGATAGCATTTTTCATCATTAGACTTTTGAGATTGTCTTGGATTATTGTATTGCTGAGGAGAGCTAAATCATTCACAATTGATCATTGTACACTATTGCTGTTATTATGCATAATATTCCCTTGGTTCTGCTCATTTCACTTTACATCAGTTTATATAAATCTTTCCTGAAATCATTCTGCTTGCCATTTATTATAGGACAATAGCAATCTATCACAATTATATGTTCCAATTTGTTCAGCCATTTCCCAATTAATGGGCATCCCTCTAATTTCAGATTCTTTGCTATCACAAAAAGAGTTGCTGTAAATATTTGCTTTGATCTTTTTGAGCTAAAAACCTAGTATGGTTACTGGGCCAAATAATAATCACATTTATTAGCCTTTGGGGAATAATTGTGATGAATCTGAAGTTTTAATTCTGGGTGGTTTGAAGCCATTAACTACTGCAAGGATACTAACAATAGAAAAGCAAGAAACCTTTGTATTTTCTCCATTGTTCATCACAGTGCTCTGCACATTGCTAAATGAACTTCAATTTGTTGAAGGCTAAAAGTCTAACCATTTAAGTGCTATCTAGATTCAGAAAAAAAAATAACATTACCTAATTCTATTCAACTGAAGTTAATTGGAAATTTAGCAAATTCATTAAATGAACAAGACCCTCTGCTGAGTCATTTACACAACAGTTTTGAAGAACATTGCTGAACATCATTTATTATTTCTTCGATTTGTAGGATTTTAAATTTACAGATGAAAGAACCATAAAGATTATTTCTTCCAAACCCTTCATTATTTGAGCCAAGGAAATTGCAACCTTAGAGTAGTAAATTGAGCTGTCCAAAGTTTATGTGAGGAATTTTTCAAAAACACAGATTATAGGCTAGAGTAGATACTTGGTTTGGATTTAGAAGGCCTAGGTTCTTTGAGTCCTCTTTCTGACACTTGTTTTGATCATAGGCAAGTTCCTTAATTTCCCATGTATACCTAGTTGGCAAAGGTAAGGTTGAGGAGTAATGGATAAAATTCCAGGCCTAGAATTAGGAAGACCTCAATTCAAATCCAGCTTTCAGATATTTACTAGTTACATGACTCCCGATTAGTTAAAAGACAAAAACAAACAAACAAAATAACAAAACTCTACTTGACCCCGTTTTTCATATATAAAAATGGGGATAATGATGTCAAATATCTACAAGGGATGTTGTAAGAATTAAGTGGAAAAGTACTTAACACAGTGCCTCACATATAGTAAGCATCATATAAATCTTAGCTATAATTAATTATTTATATGCAACATAATGTTTCATAAACCACAAAATGCTACATAAATATGAGCTATTGTTATTAAAAGTGAAATTTACATTTGTTGGAACTTTCTTATTATGCTAAATAAAATGTTTAGCATAAAAATTTATACCCTTCCAATAAAAAAAAAAGAAAACACGATGTTCTTCTTTTTCATTTTCTGTTGGGTATTTTCAATTAGTTTTTGCAATTTCCAGGTCATTTCTCATTTGCAAATAAGCATTTTATATAACTGTAAGGATTAAACACATTTATTGAAAAAGTTACTGAAAATATTACAAAATTTAAATCTCATAAACATTAAGAATATGAACTTGGTGAAAGGATAAGGGCCTATAATTTTTAGAAGAGGAAATACTTATTGTTAATAATCACTTCAAACCACATTGAACCTCACTGATAATTAGACAGCTGCAAATTTAGATAAATTTGATATATCATTTCCTGTTTATTACGTTGGGGGAAATGACTATAGTGAATGGAATTAAGACATGATGGGATTAGTAAAAGACAATATATTCTTTCATTGCTGGTGAGATTGCAGCCTGGCAAAATTTGTTAAAGAGCAATATGGCAGTATACACTAAATGCTATAAAAATAATCATACCCTTTGACCTAATAATTCTGGTGTTTAGAACTATGTTTAGCTGATTGTATTAATATCCTTTATTAACCTCTTAAGAAAAAAAAACTTATTTTTTAAAAAGACTGTAAAATATATGAAGAGTCTCAGTTGCTTCACAATGTTTTGCCCTGTTCTTTTATAGAAACACTAAATTGTCAGAAGGAATCTCATAATAGGGACCAGATTTCAGCTTTCTCGAGCTCTAATATGAAATTAAAATAATTCCAAGATTGCTCTCCAAAGTGGTTGGTCCACAATTTCACCAAAAATGAATTAGTGTAATGATTTCCATATCTTCTCCAACAACTTTCACTTTCCCATTCAATTTTTTAGCCAGGTGAGATTTGAAACTATAATCCAATGAAATACTAAATTTCAGTTAGATAATAACAAAAAACAATTATTTTTTTTTTATTTTTACCTAACAAAGTTTATGCACTCTCTGAAATATATTCATGGACCCTTGGTGGGGTTCTGGACTGGGTCTGACTCAGACTTGTGTTTTGTTAATTTTTGATGTTGGAACAAAATGAGACACTTAAATCGTTCAATAGTTAACAAAAAGAGATTTACTTACCTATATTAGAAAAAGGATATTCAGCAAGAGTAGACACAGAAGATAGCTTGATTTGATTTGGCTGAATAAAGCTCCCTTCCCTGAATTATCTAGTATGATCTACAAGACAAGCATCATAAAGTGAGCCTAGAGATATTTTTGTCTGCTTTGTTCTTTGGATGTTTTATTAGACCATCATCTGATTCTTACTCCTTGGAGCCAACAAAGACTTGATCTGGTGAATTGTGTCAAAGAAAAGGAAAGAGAGGTAAAATTAAATCTCACTGGCATGGATTAAAGGGAGGAGTTAAGCTAAAATCATCCCTACTATAGGGGTCTATAGACTCCAGTAAAGGATTCCTGATCCCTAGAAAGATATAAATTAACAACTAAACTCATGACTACGCACAATCTAAAGACAATTTTAAAGCATTTAAAACAAAAAGTCAATATTTTTGGCCTGAGCAGTCTGAGGAACTGAGTAGGAGAATATTCTTGCATTGTATCAGCAGGGTAATGTAAATGTTCAAAAAACAAAATAAAACAAACCCCCAAAATCTGCATAATAAATTACTCAGAATACAGACACTAGTAGAGGGATGTTATTGTAGTTGATAGTGGTGAAATAACATTTGAGATAATTCCAGGTATTCTATTTTAAAAGGAACGTTGACAAATTTGAATAAAACAAGTGAGATCATAGAAATGGAAATATGCCAAATGAAAAATGCTTGAAAGAAAGTAGGCTAGTACAGACAGAAAGAAATTGGGACATATGGCAGTTGTCCACAAATATGTGAAGTTTTGTCATATGGAGCAAGAATTGGACATTGTACTGTGTATATCCAGAGGCCAGGGTAAAAAAAGATCCAATAAGTTATAGGACAAATATTTAGAACTTACAAAAAGGAAATAAATTCCAAAAGTAGAATGCTTTAATTCAGTAAAAAAAAAAAAAAAAGTGGTTTCCTTCATGAAAATGTACAGTGAATCTATGAAAATGAACTCGTTAAGTAATTGACACTAGAATAAATTGATTCTTGAAGGGATGTCAAAGCTAACAATATACAAGTCAGCTAGGCATGGTTAAGTAGGTCATCTAAGAACTTTGTTAAGATACAAAATTAGAAATTCTAAAACTCAAAGAAGATATTAATAAAATTGAAATTAAGAAAATTTTGTAATTAATAAATAAAATTGAGTTTGCTTTATGAAAAAACCAACAATAGATAAGCCTTTGGTTAATTTGATTAGAAAAATAAAGAAAACATCATCAGAAGCAAACATGAAAAGAGTGAACTTACCACCAATGGAAAAGAAAGCAATAATTTGGAACTATTATGACAAACTATATGGCAGCAAATCTGACAATCTAACTGAAATGGATTAATATTTACAAAAATATAAATTGCCCAGATCGATAAATAACTTAAATAGAACAACTCATTAATGAATTACCTAAGAAAAAAATCTCCAGGGCCAGATGGATTCGCAAGGGAATTTTACCAAAACAATTTTACCAAACATTTAAAGAACAATTAATTCCAATACTGTGCAAATTATTTGGAAAAATAGACAAGGAAAAATGTTTGTGGCAGCCCTTTTTGTAGTGGCCAGAAACTGAAAACTGAATGTATGCCCATCAATTGGAGAATGGCTGAATAAATTATGGTATATGAATGTTATGGAATATTATTGTTCTATAAGAAACAACCAAAAGAACGATTTCAAAGAGGCCTAAAGAGATTTAAATGAACTCATGCTAAGTGAAATGAGCAGAACCAGGAGATTATTATATACAGCAACAACAAGACTATATGATAATCAGTTCTGATGGACTTAACTCTCTTCAACAATAAAATGATTCAAACCAGTTCCAATTGTTCAGTGATGAAGAAAGACATATACACCAGAGAAAGGCCTGAGATCTGAATGTGAACCACAACATAGCATTTTCATGCCTTCTGTTGTTGTTTGCTTGCATTTTGTTTTCCTTCTCAGGTTTGTTTGTTTTTTTCCTTCTAGATCTGATTTTTCTTGTGCAGCAAGATAATTGTATAAATATGTATGCATATATTGGATTTACCATGTATTTTAACATATTTAAAATGTATTGGACTATTTGCCATCTAGAGGAGGAAGGAGGGAAAAATTTGAAATAGTGAGTTTTGCAAGGCTCAGTGTTGAAAAATTACCCATGCATATGTTTTGCAAATAAAAAACTTTAATTAAAAAAAAAGAAAGGAAAATAAGCAAGGAAAAGAACACTACCAAATTCCTTCTATGACATAAATATGACACTGATACCTAAACCAGGAAGAACCAAAACAGAAAGAAAATTACAGACCAATCTTCCTACTGAATATTGATGCAAAAATATTAAATAAAATACTAGCAAATACATCACAGCACATTATTAGTAGGATAATACACTATGACCGAGTGAGACTTATACTAGGAATGCAATGCTGGTTCAATATCAGGAAAACTATTACCATAATGAACCATAATAATAACAAAATTAACAGAAAACATATGATAATCTCAATAGATGCAGAAAAAAAAAACTTTTGACAAAATACAGCACCCATTCCTCTCAAAAACTCTAGAGAGCATAGGGATAAAGGGAGCTTTCTTTAAAATAATAAGCAATATCTACCTAAAATCAATAGCAAGCATGATTTGTAATGGAGAGAAGCTGGACACATTCCAATTAAAATCAGGGGTGAGACGATGCCCATTATCACCACTATTATTCAACATTGTTCTAAAAATATTGACTATAGCAATAAGAAAAGAAAAAGCAAGGTATTAGAATAGTCAATGAGGAAATAAAACTATCAATCTTTGCAGATGATATGATGATATACTTAGATAATCCTAGAAAATTATTCAGAAACCTACTAGAAACAATGAACACCTTTAACAAAAATTGCAGGATATAAAATAAACCCACACAAATCATCAACATTTCTATGTTACTGACAAAGTCAATCAGCAAGAGATAGAAAGAGAAATTCCATTTAAAATATCTGTAAACAAAATAAAATATTTGGGGGTCTACCTGCAAAGATACACCAAAGAACTATATGAACAAAATTACAGTACATTTCTTACCTTAAAAAAAAAAAAGTCAAATTTAAACATTTGGAAAAATATCAATTGCTCATGGGTAGGTTGAGTTAATAAAATAAAAACAATTCTGCCTATATTGATCTACTTGTTCAGTACCATATCAATAAAACTGCCAAAAATTATTTTATAGAACTAGAAAAAAAAAACAAAAGTAATCTGGAAGAACAAAAGGTCAAGATTATCAAGAGAATTAATGAAAAAAGAAAGACAAAGTATGGTGGCTTAGTAGTACACTAAACCTAGAACTATATTATAAAATAATTGTTATCAAAACCATTTGGAACTGGCTAAGAAACAGAGTAGTGGATCAGTGTAATGAATTAGATACTCATTACCCAATAGTCAAGGCAATAGCAAGCTAGTATTTGATAAACTTCCCAAATGCCAGCTTCTGGAATAAGAACTCAGTATTTGACAAAAATTGCTGGGTAAACTGGAAAATAATATGTCAGAAATGTGGCATGGATCTACATCTCACATCCCATATCAAAATAAGGTCAAAATGGGTACATGATTTGAGCAAATTAGCCTCAGTTTTATCTATTTTTTTTTCATAAAACCAAATCTTAGTTTTGTTTATTAATTCAATAGCTTTCTAAGTTTTAATTTTATTAATCTTTCCTTTGGGTTTCATAATTATAAATTTGGTATTTAATTAGGGGTTTTTAATTTGTTCTTTTTCTAGCTTTTAATTTGTTCTTTTTCTCACTTTTTTTTTAGTTTTGTAGTTCATGTCTAATTCATTGATCTCCTTTTTATTTTATTCATGTACCTATTTAGAGATAGAAAAGTTTCCCTAAGAACTGTTTTGGCTTCATCCCATAGGTTTTGATATGTTGTCTCATTATTGTCATTCTCTTGGATGAAATTATAGACTGTTATTATAATTTGTCGTTTGACCCACTCATTTTTTAGAATTAGATTATTTAATATCCAATTGGTTTTTGGTCTATCTTTATCTGGCCCTCTGTTGAAGATAATTGTTATTGTATTGTCCCTTTCTGTCCCTTCAGAATTTTCTCCAGAGGCCTATCATATCTAGGTTTTATTCTGTCTTATTAATCTCCCTAGTTTCTTTCTTGTTTATTTTGTTGTTAGATTTATTTGATTCTGAGAGAGGAAGTTTGAAAACTAGAATAGTTTTCCAGTATGTTTCTTTCTGTAACTGTCTGCTCTACCACTTGGTGTGAATACACATTTAGTACTTGATTGTTTGCAGTACCCTTTATCAAGATATACTTTCCTTCCATATCTCTTTTAATAAGATCTATTTTTACTTTTGCTTTATCTAATATTATAATTACTATTCCTGCTTTTTTTTACTTCAGCTGAAGCACAATAAATTATATTTCAACTTTTTACCTTCATTCTGTATGTGTCTCTCTGTGTCAAATGTGTTTCTTGTAAACAACATATTGTAGGATTCTGATTTTTAATCCACATTCTTCTATTTTTCTTCCATTTTATGGGAGAGTTCATCCCATTAACATTCACAGTGATGATTATCAGCTCTATATTTCCCTTCATTTTATTTTCACTCCCTTATATACTTTTGTTCTTTCTTTCCACGCTGTTCTCAGTTGTGTTATTTTTTTACCAACCCCACCCACTACCTTATCTCCTATCACCCCTTCTTCCAACTCTTCCTTTTTCTTCTAATGTTTCTACACTCCTTTCTATCCTTTCCCTTCCTTTTTCCCCCTCTTTCTCCTCCTACATCTTTATAAGTTTAGATACATTTCTATACCCAAACTATTAAATTATTCCCTCTTAGAGCCCAAAGTGATGCAATCAAGCTTGAAACAATACTCATCCCCCATCCTTATTTTGCTGGATTGTAATTGGTCTTTTGTACCTCTTCATGTAAATTCATTGTCCCATTATATCTTCACTCTGTACTTTTTTGCAGCACAGACCTTTTTCCATCCCTTAATGTCTTTTTTCTTTGATGTCATCACATCAGAGTCCATCCACAACCATATAGATGACCCCCTCTGTCTGCCCCAGTAACAGATACAGTTCTCAAGAGTTACAGATATCATTTTCCCATCTAGGGATGCAAACAGCTTAACCTTTACTATTTATCTTTTCATGCTTCTCTTGAGTCCTCTATTTGTAGGTTATTATTATTTTTTTTTGTTTAGTTCTGGGTTTTTTCAGTAAAAATGATTGAAAGTCTCTTACTTCATTGAAGCTTCAAAAGATGATTCTGAGTCTGTCACCATTGTAGATTTCTATGGTCAAGGTTTTTTTTTTTTTTTTCTGTTTCTTACTCATTTTCTTTTCTTTTCTTTTGTATTTCCTCTTTTTTACTATTATGATTGAGCTCTACTTTTGGGGTAAAAGGGGTGCTTTTCCAAGCTTCCTGTGAATCTCTAAACCTTGGTTTTGAGCACAGGGGGCCCTTTTGTTTTCAGGGTGTAGCTTGGCTGCTCTTTTCAGGAAAAGCTTAGTTTCCCAGAGTTTGCCTTCTGAGCTGGGACCGGAAGCTGATTTGCTCCTCTATGGAACAAGGAGTAAGGATCTTAGTTGCTGAATTGCTGTGATTAAGACTCACTCGCAGGTTTTTCCAAAGTCTATCTGAGCTGGGCTGAACACCCTTTTCATATCAGTAAGATTGACCTTTTTTGAAGTTTTTCCAGTGTATCTTGAGCTGGAGAATGGTTTCACTCCATTAGATTCTGTTCAGAGATTTGGTTTCATGCGGTTTTTGAGGGAAACTGTGAAAACTGGGATTTTACTCTGCCATCTTGGCTCCACCCCTGGAAGTTTCTTACTTGATTTTCAAAATCCATTTTGGGCTCTTTCATGGCCTGAGATCAATTATTTTTCTTGGAGGCTTGGGTTTAGGAGTTCTGACTTTGTTATCATCTTCTGAGTGTATATTTTGATCTTCCTGGTTACTACAGTGACTTTCTATAGTCAGAATGTTTTTTTGTTGTTTTCTAATTTTCCCAGCCTGTTACTTGCCTTTTAACTCTTTGTTAAAGTAGCTGTTAACTGAATAAAGATGTTTTGTACAGTTGTTTTCAAAGACCTTTCTAGGGATCTATACTGTGAAGAAGCACTGCTATGCAGATATGTGTATGGCAAAGCAACACTCCTGCTTCAATGTCAGTAAAAAGGCCCCTGAAATCTCCCTCTGACCAGCTGTGCCACCCCCTTCTCCCTGCCTGAGATTTCCTCAATGCTGTTGATTCTGCTGTTGTTGATGTCTTAGTTTCTGGTTCTACTGCAATACTGCCACTGTCACTATTGGTTCAGGGTCTCCCAAAGCCAGATCCTGGGCTGCTGTTCCCAATACACCTTATTGCATTATTTTTTTCCCTGATGAGTTGTCCCTGGCCTCTGTGGGCTGAGAGATCTAGAGATCACTGCCACCTATTTAGAAGCTCCATGCCTTTTTCCCAGGTTCTTGTCCCTGGGCTATGCTGGCTTACCCTGTGTTCAATTGTACTCTAGACCTATCCCAATGCAACAGACTGCTTCTGCTCACCTTACAAGTCACCTTTGGCTGGAAAATTGTTACACTTCATCTATTTGTAGGTTCTAATGGTCTAAAATTTGTTTAGAGTCATTATTTAAAGGTATATGGCTAGGTCTGGGGGAAAACTCAAGTGAGTCCATACCTTCACTCCTATTTTGGCTTAGTCACATCATCATGTATTTATAATGCTTTCTGTAGTAGTGGTCATAACATAATAAGTTTAGGATCTTATTAGAAGGGAAAAAAGCCAAAAATATTTATTACATGTATTACTTAAGTTTGCAGAAAACAGCTATATGCATGAAATTGTGGGAATTATCTAGGAAAAAGTGAGATGGAAAGAGTTAGAAAAAATATGTATGTATGTGTGTTTTTGTATATTCATACACACACATATGTATGTATGTATGTATGTATGTATTTATATAAATTCAGACTTAACCTGGAGACTATCTAGAACTTACTAGAAACTAAAAAAGATATATTAGAGATCCAGGGGAAAAAACTGTCTACTCTAGATCAAAAAGATTTTACAGTCAAACAAAAACTCTGTATGGCTAACAGATAAAGTAAAAGAAGCAATTGTACAGAAAAGAGAATTGTTAAAATGGAAAGATTGAAAGATTGGTCAAGAAAAGGGACCTTTAAGAGACACCAAAGAGAATAATAAAAAGATTTTTAAACGTATTAAAGACTAGAAACCTGCTAGAAAATCAGTGCAACCAGCTTATTATGACAAAGCAAAATATGCATTCAGGGATGAAAAAGTGCTACTAGAGAGTGACTCAATGAATTCATTGCTTCACTCTTCACTGAGTATGGTATTAGGTAAATTTTCTTCCAGAGGGTTTTTTTTTAATGATGCAATCACATAAGAAGCATAAGATCAAAAAGAGCTTTAAATGTGTAGAACAGTCCAGATGAAAAGGACAAATAAGATGCACATAAATCTCTAATACACCATTTAGAAATGGGAAAATACTCTATATCATCTTAGTCATTCTCTTAATTTGAAAGATAGATGACAGATGAAATTTCTAAACAACAACTAATAAAGTGACCAATTTCTAATATGGATTGTCCTTTCTGTCATGTGTAATTGTTTTGATGATTATATGGGATTATGTATATTAAAATGCTATGAAGACTGGAATATAGTATAAAATACAAAGTACAATTAATACTGTATAAAATTTCTGGTGAATAAGATAAAGAGATTTCTGTTTTCATTTGAAAGATATATAGTCTTGGAGTACTATGAAGCAAATGGAATATTATTTTCACATTTACCACCTGGATTTATGTTAGTGAAGCAAACATTTTTATTTCTTATAGAGAAAAATAATGCATTAGGATAAAAATATTTAATTTAGTTAATCTTTGAGGAGGAAAGTTCTTGAAATTAGTTGGTAATATGGGACCATGTTTTATGATATTCATTGTTTAGTAAATTAAAATAAAAGAGAACAGTTATAGCAGAGTGAATGGAGAACTAGCATTGAATATGAGAAATCCTGGTTTCAATTCCTGTGTTTGACACATACTGTTTCATTTAAGACATTCAACCTTTCTATGCTTTAGGTAATTTTCTAAGGCTCTATGTTGCAAAGAACAGGACTACCTGCTTTAGTAGAGGGATAGTCCTCATCAAGAATTCCCTAAATTGATGTAATCAAAGGTCTAATTCCTTTCATAATTACTAAAATTCACATGGAGATCAATTGTCAGACTACAATGTGCAGCTCACCTATTTTGTGTCTTGAGATGCAAAGGAATGGACAGAATATGGCATATAATGAATGGACAGAAGAAAATGATGGCAAATAGAAGAATGACAGACTTTGAGAGATAAAGAGGTGAAGTGAAATTTTAGTTCAGAAACATGGGATAATTGCCTATCAGATCTTTGGAAAAGGGAGAAAGTAGAGAACATTATGAAAGACAAAATGGGCAACTTTGATTACATTAAATTAAAAAAGTTTTTGCACAAACAAAAACAACAGAACCAAGATTAAAAGGGAAGTACAAACCTTTACAACCAGTGTTTCTGATAAAGATCTCATTTCTAAAATATATAATGAATTGTATCAAATTTATAAGAATACGAGTTATTGGGCGGGTAGATGGGGCAATGAATAAAGCACAAGCCCTGAAGTCAGGAGGATCTGGGTTCAAATCTGGCCTCAGACACTTAACATTTGCTAGCTGTGTGATCCTGGGCAAGTCACTTAACCTTAATTGCCTCAACAACAATAACAACAAAAACACATCATTCCTCAAAGCTAATATGGTAAAAGGATATGAATGGACAATTTTCAGATGAAGAAATTAAAATCACCTATAGTCATGTAAAAAATGCTCTAAATCACTATTGATTAGAGAAATGCAAATTAAAACAACTCTGAGGAACCACCTCACACCTCTTAAATTCGCTAAAATTACAAGAAAATATAATGATAAATGTTGGAGAGTACACTAATGCATTGTTGGTGGAGTTGTGAAATGATCCAATCATTGTGGAGAGCAATTTAGAAGTATGTCCAAAGGGCTACAAAATTATTCACAACCTTTGATCCAGCAGTGCCATTACTGGGTCTGTACCCCAAGCAAATCATAAAGGAAGGTAAAAGACCCACATGTGCAAAAATGTTTGTAGCAGACTCTTTTTGTGGTGGCAAAGAATTGAAAAATGAGTAAATGCCCATCAATTGGGGAATGGTTGAATAATTTGTGATATATGAAGATGATAGAATATGATTGTTCTATAAAGAATGATGAACAAGCTGATTTTAGAAAGACCTGGAAAGATTTACATGAACCATTGCTGACAGAAACAAGCAGAACTAGAAATGCATTCTACACAATAACAACAAGAATAAACAATGATGAACTATGAAAAACATGGTTTTTCCCAGCAATTCAGTGATTAAAAGCAATTTCAATAGACTTTGGACAGAAAATGCCATCTACATCCAGAAAAAGAACTATGAAGACTGAATGTAAATAAACACATTCTTTTTCTTTTTCTTTTCTTTCTTTTTTTATTTCTTTCATGGTTTTTTCCCTTTTGCTCTGATTTTTCTCTCCCAACATGATTCATAAAGCAATGCATGTTAAAAACAAATAAATTTAAAAAAGAGAACTTAGATTTTCTTCATCGATCTCTCTGCCTCTGGGTAATAGAAAAAAAAAAAAAAGATTGATCATGAACTTTTCTCCTGACAACAATGTTTATCCTGAAAGACAAATTCTAAGGATGGAGTGAAGTGGTCCAAAGCAAATACATTATAAAGCAACTTCAAGATAATGCTTGTGGAGAAGAAAGCAGTCACAACCACTTAGAGTGAGTGTGTATTTTTTATTTTATACATATGTATGTATGAATATGCATTTTATGTAAATAATGAATATTCTCTTGTGATTATCTTTTAAAGTGAATTAAACTCATAAATGCAAATTAATGTGTCATAATATTTCCATTATATGATGACAAAAGACAAGGCAAAGGCTATTACAATAAGTAAGAAGTATACATATACAGGAGAGGTCAGTTATCAAAAAGGCAAGATAAAAATATCCAGGCTGTTCCTTTCCAGAAGGTATCTGCTTCTAACAAAAGTGTTCTGAGTCTTCTCATATAAACTCTCCTGCAAACCTAGAAAGAGATACCATCCAGATAATCACAGAGCCTCCCTGCTTTTTATTGATGGTTATAGCCACCATAATAATCATCACAGATTTATTTTATTTTATAATTTTAAAAAAATATATCATGGTTCTCTTTTAACCATTTCATCTCATTCCATTTCACATCATTTCTTATGACAAAGAAAAAACAAAAACAAAAACAAACAAAAAAATGAAGTAAAACTACATTGCACAACCCAGGATACAATTTTTGATTACTGTAAAGTTGACCAGACCACTTGAGATTCAATATCAAGAATTTTTAGTCCTTAGGAGTACTGTCCTTGAGCAAACCATCTATTTTAATGAAAATATTCCTGTTCATATCAAAGAATTCTTCCACTTTTAATCAATTAACTAATCAAGGACTTATACTCTGGAGGAAATAACACAAATACATTCAATGTAATACTTATTATTTCCTTTATGAATTCTTCAGTTTTTCTTCTCTGGCTTTCTTATTAAATATGCCAATCTGCTACCCTAGTTTTTGCAATTCTCTGGAGAGCTGTATTTTGTGGACCATATGTAGAGTGCTTCAAATATAGGTGCATTCCAGCATCTCCCCTTCTCTTATTCCCCAGCTTCAATTTATTAGAAGAAGCTAGAATTCCTTCTTTATCATTCCCCTCCCCCCAGTGTTCTTTCATATGAACCTATTCACTCTAATTCATTCTTCATTAGGTCTGCCAGACTAAATTCTAGAGAACCAGTAATCAATAAATGTTGTCACATTCTCTTTTTTGTTTATTTGTTTTTATATTTTGTTTTATTTTTTATTAATAGTATTTTTATTTGCTGAAATATATACAAAATAAGAAAAAGGAAAAGAAAAAAGAAAGACAGAAAAGGAAAATCAACAGAACCACACAAATCATTGCCATGTACCTAGCAGAACATCAAGGAGAATTCAAAATACTTAGCAATAAATTCCACTTTTTTTCTGAGCAAGAACTGTACCCCCTTATAAGATGTGAAGATCAAATGAGATAATATATGTAAACGATTTAGCACAGTGCTTGGTACATAGTAGGTACTTAATAAATGCTTCTTCCTTTCCTTGACCCTTTCTCCTTTTCCCTTCTCCTTGTTTTCTTTTCCCTTTTCTAAACAGTAAAGTATATCCCTACATTAAAAGACCTGAACAGACTTTTGCCTAGTCCTATCATGCTCCATTAAACCTCCAGTCTGTTTAACCATTGGCCTCTGTAATGTCAGCTGGGTGTCCTCTATGATGATGTGATCAAAACAAAAATAAAGAAACCTTATTTGAAATCACTGTTAACTTTTCACATTCTGGAATTATATAATATTTATTTGTTCAGATGTTGAGAACCAACTCTTTACAAGTACTAACTTAAAATTTTGGCTGAGAAAAATCATAGTGTAGTAAAAAGTTGAATGGATCTGGAAAGAGAAGACCTAGGTTCAAATGTGAATTCTGCCACCTATAGCATCTATGATTTTGGTCAAGATATTTAATATCTTTGGGTTTCAAATTTCTCATCTACAAAATGAATGAGTTATACTAAGTGTTTTTATGATCTGTTCTAGCTCTAAATTTGTAGAATTATTCAGGATGGAGCTCCATTAGCTTACTACAAATTTTAATTTTTCTCCACTTTTTATTCTCACCTTCTAAATGAAACTATCTAACGAAATCCTAGAACTGTTTTATACCAGTCCAAGGGATCTTAGGAGATAGGATCTTATTCTGTAAGACCTGTAGGACCCATGTTCTGGTCATAAAACCATGCTATGAATCAATTTGTTTCATTGTTGATGTTATCCCTCATTGTCAGGACTGCAGCAAACTATGTAGTCATTGCTATGTGTATTAAGACTTGACCTCACTAAAAGGGATCCTCCTAGTGAAGCCTCTGGCACATGTGGAGGTGGTGGTGATGTGGCCAGTCCTGCACATTAGGAAGATTATGTAGAGGATAGAGTAGAGGATGGACTGGAATAGGGAGAGACTTGTGGAAGGAATAGTAAGTAGTGCCTCTTGCAAATGCATCCATGTTTTGTTCTGTGAAAATGAATAAATGAGAGGGGGAAGGGGAATAATTGGAGTAGGGGCCATTGATTGGTCAGGAGAAAGAGAGACCCAGCCCTTATTATCTGGCATTCTAATCACTTGATTCAGTCTTAACATCTTTTTTTCAAGCACCCTGAAAATTCTAACTTGATAAAGGATAGGGAGGAGTTTTAATCCCAGTTTAAATAATAAATAAACTGTAGCCAGAGCACATTTAAAACAGATATGCTTAATCATAGTTGAATTAGAAGCAAAGACTGAATATTTGGTAATGAATAAGAAAATTTTGCTATATCATTGAATATCATTTCAGTGATTATGTGTTGAACAATTAAATTAGCAAAATGTTAACATTTAGTCAAACACACTAAGCACACTAAGTAAACTTTGAAAATTAAAAAGAAAGTGAATGACTTGACTGTATGACCTTTTTATGATCTATACTTAGGAAAGAAACGAGATGAAGCTGATGAAAGTAAGAAAAATCATTTAAGTAAAAGGTTAAAGTAAAGAAAGTGTAATATAGATCTGAACTTCCCCATCCCAACCCCACAAAAAGGGGTCTTGGGAGAGAAATGTGAGAAGAATAAGCAATTCTTGGAAAGGTCAATGGAACATTTAGTGCAGTCTCATAAGGAATGGGAAAAATAGTGAGATATACAAAAATTTTATTCGTTCAGGCTACAAAAGTTACATATACTCTGCACATCACTAACTTATCCCTTTATTCTCTTAAACTGTCAGTCTGTCCCTCTGTTTCTGTCTCTATCTTTCTATTTTTGTCTTTGTATCTTTCTGTCTGTGCCTTTCAGTCAATATTTGCTTCTATTTTTCTATCTCTGTCTCTTTGTCCCTTTTTCTCTTTCCATCTCTAAGTCCCCGTCTCTCTGTATTTGTCTCTAAAATCTGCCTTGTAACAATATATTCAGAAATACCTTCCCCACATCTATTTCCTAAGATATTCTTCCCTTCCCTGGAATGGCAGAGAATAATTTTAAAATTGTTATTTAGTCCTTTAGTCTTACTTTCCTTAGTTATAGAGCTGGGTTAAATGAAAAAAAAAATTATGTTAAGTATAGAAAATTGATAAGTTCATTATTAGACTGTGTCTTTTAAGTAGCATTGCTTTATGATGTTCATTTTATGAATGAACATCATTCATTTCATTTAAAATACTCACCTAAAATCTTTATGGGGAAATTGTGATTTTCTTAATGCCCAGATCTGACTATAATCCCCTACTCAATTAACTCCAATGACTCTTTGTTGCCATTAGGATCAATTATAAACTTCTATGCTTAGTTTTTAAAGTCCTTCTCAACCTGACTGACCTTAATATCTCTTTTCTATTCTCATTATACACACATACATTACTCCTCATAGTCTGAAATCTGGCTACTTTGTTATTCTTCCTATTCTTTTAAAATAAAGCTCCAACTCCTATCTTTATGGTTTTCCCTTGGGTGATCCTCTTCCTAGAAATGCATTCATTCTTTACTTCTATTTTTTTAAAATAGAATCTCAGCTCAAACACAAATTTCTACATTTCTTGATTCCCCCACAATCTAGGGCTCCCCTCCATTGCTTTGCACTGTCTCTTTTTTTTCAAATTACTTTCATATTTAACATATTTTCTACCTGACAGAATTAAAGTTCCTTGAAAGAAATTATTGTTTTATTTTTGTTTTTGAATATCCAGAACTTAAAATTATTAATGCTATATAGCAGTTCTATAATGAATGCTTTTTTATTTACAAAATTAATATTTTTTGTAAACAATTATAAAATAAATCATTGGTCTAAGTAGATCTTTGTGTCACCACTGGTGGAAATATACAATAAATTAGTAATGAAGTCTAAGCCATTTAGATCTTATTTGTATGTTCAACATCCTTTCCTAAACCTCCCTTTTGGTGATTTTTAGACTGCTGCATCAAAACAAAATAAAAGTTTTGTTATTCTTGATTAAAAAGAGGGATGTAAATAAGAGGATGAGTAAGTAAATAAGAAATAAATAAATACAGGTTGTGTGAGGCAACTAGATGGCACGGTGGATAGAGCATCAGCCCTGAAGTCAGGAGAACTTGAGTTCAAACTTAGTCTGATACAAAATATTTATTAGCTGTGTGACTAAGCAAGTCACTTAATCCCAATTTCCTTACCAAAAAACCACAACAAAAATACATATTGAGACTTTGAGGCTCCTAGCATATTCTTGATGAATAGATAAAAGGATAAGATTTAATCTATCAAATAATTATTCAAAACCTATGTTATTAGGCATGGTGTCAAGCACTAGGGATATGGGGGGTAATTTAAAGATTATTTATCAATTCAATTTAAAGGTGAAATAATTGAGATTCTGAAGAGGCCAAATGATATTTCTAACATTATGTAGGGAGTAAGTTAACAGAATCCAAATTTCTTCCTTTTGTTGCTTCCCTCATAAGAATTATGGACACCTTTTCAGTGACAGGAAGAACAGAATTAAATCAATGCCAATAACTAGAGTCATCACTAGTGAGTGCTCAAGGAAATAAAATGCTGCTCCATCACAAGTTGTGACAACTTCTGAACCACACATTGGCTTCAAACATTGAACCTACTTCACCACCTTTCCATAAATTGTTTATTTTTCAGTTCTCTCTATTCCCCACATAATCTCTGTTATTCCAAGAGGGAATAATTGATTGAGTCTCATTTAGTAAATACCTACTCAGTACACTAAATTATAGACTGTGATTATGTAGCTTGTCCTACTCCTTTCCTCTAAAGAAGGATGATGTTAAGGAATATAGAGAAAAGCTATGAGCCTGTGAAAGTGTCTCTGAATGTTGCTTCCCGCTTGGAAGCATTTTAGAATTTGGACAGGTTCTGGAAAGCAACCTTTTCAAATCCCTCATTTTATAGATTTAAAAAAAAAAAAAAAAAAAAGCTAGGCTCTGAAAGCTTTAGTGAATCAACTGTAGTTACAATGCCAGAGCAGTATTAAACTAAAACTCTCCTGATTTCCAGTCAAAAGTTCTTTCTACTGTAACCCAAAGATAACAAAAGATGCAAAAATGCAATTTAATAGCAAGGAATGTAGTTTATTAGAATTACTTTTATATTTTAAGAAAGGGTACAGATGATGACAGTTTATCAAGTTTCCTAAACCAGGATTAATTAGTTACTTAAGGTTAATGTTTCATTAAACTATGTTCCTGTGGGATATGCTAGGATAATATTATCAGAAGAATGCATCATGAGTAATTTATTTTGTTAAATTTAGTTAGGGCTGACATATTGTTTTGTAAAATATCCCTGTCATCAAAATCATTTTGGTGTTACAATCCATGGTATATAAGAAATCATCTATGAACTTTTTACTCCATAAATATATCACAAAGACACTCAATCATTATGCAATTAGAAATCATACATTAAAGCTTTAGAGGTTCATAGATATTTAAAATTTGTGGAGAGCCTGAAGCAAGAAAGGTAGAGATTCATCACTTGCAAGAAATACTGACCTTTAATGCAGAAGGCAAAGTAATGCCTTTATAACTTGATTATGATATTTTGTTCAATAGCAAATATCCTGATGTTATTTATCTTAATCAAGGCTGTAATTAGAAATGATCAAGTTGCTAAATGACAGTGTGCCTTAGGCTATGTGGAAAAGTTAAGTGAGGGATTAAGTTTTTCTACCACTGGGCAAATTGTGGTTAAACTACTTGTGTTGAAATTAAGGATTATCAATCTTCATGTCTCCAGGCATAAACTCATTACTGACTGGGATCTGAAAAGCCTATCTTATTTTGCTCCCATGATAGATTATTCCATAACTGTGCATATTTTAAGTCTTTTATAACCCTCCTTGAGAATCTATGGGAGGATGCCAGGAACAAAGGATAAATTTTGTGACAGCTGCTTTTTTGTTTCAGAAGCTGATGCCTCAATGCTATATCTTTGCTTTGCTGACTTTTCCTTTCTTCTATCTTAGACAGGACAAAGACTTCAGTATTATCTAGGGCTTTTTCCTTTGTTTCATCTCCTGCATACATTTAGTTGCCAAATCCTATCATTCTCAGTATTTCTCAAATTGCATTTATTCCTTTTCTTTAATTTTTTTTTTTATCTTTTTCTCTAATTTCTTTTTCTCTCTTAATTCCTATTGCTAAAACCATTGCTTGATCATGCATTGATTCTTACTTGGACTATTATAGCAACATTCATTCTGGTCTCCTTCCTTCTACTCTCTCTCCTACTTCAATTCATCTTTCATACTACCAGGTTTGCTCAGGTCTTACTGATATAATGGGAACTGTGTCCCCTTGATCTTTGGGGGGCTGGAAAAATCTTAACCCTTACTGACCTTTGGGAGCAACTCCATCCTCCTATTCCTAGGGGAAACTCCCATAATAATCTCCACCTATAATTCAATTGGAGATCTTGACCTGGGGCATAATTACCACCCATTATTGATTAGTCCCTCAATTCATCTGGAGTTCACTCCCTAACCCCAAACCACAGAAACCTAATTATAATCCAGGTTGGGAAACTCAAACCATCCCTAATTCCTATCTGGAACTGGCCAGTTGAGGAAATAGTTTCTCAGTGAATAAACCCATTTTTTGCCAAAAGCTTCTCCTGGAGATAGGGACTGCGAATTCTTTTGCAAAAAACCTGTGATACCATCCTGGGGATTCCATCACCTTTAGGGTTGTTGTGCCACAGTTCCTGTGTCTCAGTTTCCCTTAAGGGAAAACTCAATTTTCTTTGAGAAAACTCAAATTTCTTTCTGCCTCAATTTTTCTTAATTGTTCAGCTCCAATTTCCCTGAATTGTTCTGCCTCAGTCTACCTAGTGGCAAGCCCCCCTCCCCATTCCTGGCCATTAGGACTGAGATAATTGGGGCTGCAGAGTTATGGTCACTAGCATTCCAAAGAGTCATAAAGCTGCATATGAGTCATAAAGCTGCATATGGCTTATCTCCAATGTTTGGACATATCTTTCTGGTCTCAGACTCAGTGTCTCCTAGCTCCAGATCAGAATTTATGATCCTTCCTCCATACCCCCAACCTGTCAGACCTGAATTTATAGATCTTTCCTGGAACTTCTATCCCCCAGTTGTAGATAAGGAAGTGAAGTCCAGAGTTTACTCTTGGCTAAACTCTAAGTTGCCCAAAGGCAAGTGATGTGGCATTTTTCTTTTGCTTTTTTTTTTCACACTCAACATAATGATATAGACATTTTACACATTCAAGAAAAAAAGTCCTGAAATTTTATTAGTGTAGGGACCTTCCTTAGTCACCTTCTCTACATCTTGGAGTTTAGAGAGTTGTCTGAACCACCAAAAGAATTTAGCTCCTCTCCATCAAAGCCAACTTGAGCTAGTTGGAACTTGAACTCAGTGTTTGCTGATTCCAAGGCCATTGCTCCATGCATTCTGCTTTTTATTGATTTAGCTACAGTAGGAGCTCAATAAATGTTTACATAAATAGTATTATACACTCAGTTGAGCAGAACTATTAAACAACTATTACTTTCCTTTACTGTTTTGGACTTCATGGTTCAAAAACCTGAATTTTTCAGACTTTTATCCAGCTGTCAGGACTAGTAGTTGTATTTGTGTGTAGAGTAAAAAGAAAGAAGAGACGAAGAGAGATAAAAACAGAAAAATAGAGACAGAAGAGATAGAAACAGAGAGACTACAGAGTAAAGTTGGCGCTCCATTAAAAGATTTAGAAGGCATATAGCATATGTATTTTATACATACATACATATCTATATATATCTATATCTATATCTATTCTTTAAATTTTATATTGTAGTATACCACATATTACAGTATACATAAACAGTTTAAAATATATTAACATAATTACATATATAAAACCACATATATATGCATATATAGATATATAGATATAGATATAGATTAGTTAATCATCATGGAAATAAATTTTTATTTACCTGTATGAGTGGTCTTTAATTCTGTGCTTCTGAATTCATTGAAACATTAATTCAGAAATGATATAGGGAAGATATGATATTTCTGATATCTTGCTATATTGACAACCAAAAGATACTTATAAAAAATTGTATTTCCTACTGCTACTGTCTAACCTAAATAGCCAATTAACAAGCATTTATAAAATATCTGATCTGTGTCAGTTCTTGCATTAAAGGCAGGATACAAATTAGTCCTTACTCTCAAGTACATTTTCAAATTTGTAATGGACTTTAATATATGTTTGCAAAGAAAGCCAATTTTTGAAGACTAGATAATATATATATACATATATATGTATATATGTATATATATATATATATATATATATATTGCAACAGGAACAAACTGCAACTCTTGTAAACTTTTGTATTGGTTTAATATACAAAGTATTTCTCTAAGAAACCTCAAATTTTTTCATGAAGGGTAAGTCAACCTTAATAATCTTGAGGTAGTTTGGTATGGCATTATAGAGAAGTTACATGCATAAATATTCACCTGACATCTTTGTGATTTTTGAATATTTTAATGAAAAAAATAAAGTATTTTAACCTCTAGAGAAAATTATGAATTATGCTAATGTGAATAGGAGTCAGAGAAAATGAACATTTTTACCTTAAAAAGATAAAGAGTCACTGACCTTGGGATGTCTGTGAGTTTCAAAAGGTTATGGCAGGGGCAGCTTGGTGGTGCAGCTAGGTGGTGCAGCTAGGTGATGCAGCTTATAGAGCATCAGCCCTGAAGTCAGGAGGACCTGAGTTCAAATGTGGTCTCAGACACTTAACACTTCCTAGTTGTGTGACCCTGGGCAAGTCACTTAACCCCAATTGCCTCAACAACAACAAAAAGATTATGGCAGAATATTTTCCCTGATTATTTAAAAGCATCACCTACAAACAATTTCCTTGTTCCTCTAGTTTTTTCAATATTTAAAGCATTAGAAAAGGAAAACATTCCATTATCATTTAAAATATAGGCAAGCACATTTTCTTAATAGGTAAAGTCCCCTACTTTAAATATGAACATATTTATAAGTTATGAATAAGTATTCAAAAATCAAGTAATTTTACATTTGGTTTACTGATTTAAGAGAAAATAAAAATATCTTGGAAGTTTTGTCTTTCAAAAAACTAAAGTTCTTTCTAGGAAAGATGAGAATGATTCATCAAAACCCATTAATTTTCATATGTAATCACTGTGAAATCATTTGTGCACAAATTTAAAACTTGATCAGATTATAAATATCATCTAATCCAACCATTTTTATTTTAGAAATAATGAAAATGAGTCACATGGAGGTAAAGTGACTTACCAATAGTCATGCCCACAGCATGAGCTTAATTTGAAAGTTAAAATATTGTTTCTATAGTTTCCAATGCATCATATGTGAAAGAAAAAAATACATTATTTTGTTAAGTTGGATAAAGGCATTGATATAGATAAATAGATGAAATAGCTAAATATAAAAATTCTTGCCACAACTCATAGAATATTAATGATTGTACAATAGAAATGCTGTTTCTGTACCTCAGACCTCTCCTTTATGAAAGTGGTAATGCTAAAAAGAATCTCTCCATCCCCTCTAGTTATAAGTAAATATTCTTAAATAAGAAATCTAAAGAGTATTTTATCAAAAGCATTCTACTCTCATTTTATAGGAGAAAATGCTGTGTTCCAAAATAACACAAATACTTTCTTTCACCTTCCTAGATAATAGGGATGACTGTTTTTTTTTTCCCCTCAAATACTACATAGAAAAGAGTTACAACTCTTTCATCTGTGACCTGAGAAATTAGAGAAGACTGTTTCCTGCCAATGTAGAGTGATATGCCATTTTAGGGAAATTAACTGGAATTATTACCACTTCATTGTTCTCTAGAAAGTTGTGTATTATTCAGAAGTGGCAAATCCCAGTGGCTGGTCTCTATTAGGAAATGCAAACAAATAGCTTATGTTGCAGTTTGGAAGTAAGGCAAATTGTACTATTACTTTAATACAATATATTTAATAGGTAAAGGAAATACTTTGTGGATAAATCTGGAAGTTGTGTTAAAGC
>JAJPUD010008193.1:0-35254 GCA_023553655.1 Myrmecobius fasciatus
ATATTTGGGAATCTATCTGCCAAGGAAAAATCAGAAACTATACAAACTAAATTACAAAACACTTTCCACACAAATAAAATCAGACCTAATCAATTGGAAAAATATTAAGTGCTCATGGGTAGGCAGAGCGAACATAATAAAAATGACAATACTACCCAAACTAATCTACTTATTTAGTGCCATACCAATCAAACTCCCAAGAAATTATTTTACAGATCTAGAAAAAATAGTAGCAAAGTTCATTTGGAAGAACAAAAGGTCAAGGATTTCAAGGGGATTAATGGAAAAAAAAGGCAGATGAAGGTGGCCTTGCTGTACCAGATCTAAAACTATATTATAAAGCAGAGGTAATCAAAACCATTTGGTACTGGCTAAGAAATAGAGCAGTCGATCAGTGGCATAGGATAGATTATCAGGACAAACTAGGCAATAACTATAGCAATTTGGTTTTTGATAAACCCAAAGACCCCAGCTTTTGGGATAAGTACTCACTATTTGGCAAAAACTGCTGGGAAAATTGGAAACTAGTGTGGAAGAAATTAGGGCTTGACCCACACCTAACACCACATACCAAGATAAGATCTAAATGGGTTCATGAGCTAGATATAAAAAGTGATATTAGAGGAACGTAGTATAGTTTACCTCTCAGACCTGTGGAGATGGAATAAATTTATGTCCAAAGAAGATCTGGAACTCCTAATTGAACACCAGATAGATAATTTTGATTATATTAAGTTAAAAAGTTTCTGTACAAATAAAACTAATGCAGACAAGATTAGGAGGGAAGCATCAAATTGGGAAATCATCTTTACATTTAATGGTTCTGATAAAGGCCTCATTTCTAAAATATATAGAGAATTGTCTCATATATATAAGAATTCAAGCCACTCTTTAATAGAGAAGTGGTCAAGAGATATGAACAGACAATTTTCAGATGATGAAATTAAAACTATTTATAATCACATGAAAAGGTGCTCCAAATCACTATTGATCAGAGAAATGCAAATTAAGACAACTCTGAGGTACCACTACACACCTGTCAGATTGGCTAAAATGACAGGAAAAGATAACGGTGAATGTTGAAGGAGATGTGGGAAAACTGGGACACTAATACATTGTTGGTGGAACTGTGAACAGATCCAACCATTCCAGAGAGCAATTTGGAGCTATGATCAAAAAGTTATCAAACTGTGCATACCCTTTGACCCAGCAGTGTTTCTATTGGGCCTATATCCCAAAGAGATCTTAGAGAAGGAAAAGGGACCCACGTGTGCAAGAATGTTTGTGGCAGCCCTTTTTGTAGTGGCTAGAAACTGGAAACTGAATAGATGCCCATCAATTGGAGAATGGCTGAATAAATTATGGTATATGAATGTTATGGAATATTATTGCTCTGTAAAAAATGACCAGCAGGACGATTTCAGAGAGACCTGAAGAGACTTGCATGAACTGATGCTGAGCGAAGTGAGCAGAACCAGGAGATCATTATACACAGCAACAACAATATTACATGATGATCAACTCTGATGGACATGGCTCTCTGCAACAAAGAATTATCTCAAACCAGTTCCAATTGTTCACTGAAGAAAACCATATACACCCAGAGAGAGGGATATGAAATATGGACCACAACATAACATTTTCATGCTCTCTATTGATGTTTGCTTGCATTGTGTTTCCTTTCTCTGATTTTCTTTTTTTTCTTGTAGATAGGATTTTTCTTGTACAACTTGTCAAATATTTCAACATTATTAACATGTAGTGGACTTCCTGCCATCTAGGGGAGGGGAGGGGACTGGAGGTAAAATTTGTAATGGAAAACTTTGTAAAGATCAATGCTGAGGAACTACCCATACATATGTTATACTAATAAAAAGCTTTAATAAAAAAAAAAAAGAAAAAAAGAAATTCAGGTTCTAATACAAAGAGACACATATAAGCAGATATGACTGTAATGTAAAAACAGATAAAACTTTAAAAATTAAAAAAAAAGAAATGTTGAGCAGGTTGATTTCAGAAAAGCCTGGAAATATTTACTTAAATTGATGCTGAATGAAGTAAGTAGAACTAAGAGAGCATTGTGCACAGAACAACAAAATTTTGCGATTATCAACTGTGATGGATTTGGCTCTTTTCAACAATTAGGTGATTCATTGCAATTCTAATAGACTTGTAATGCAAATTCCATCCACATCCAGAGGAAGAACTATGGGGACTAAATGTAGATCAAAGCATAGTATTTTCCCTTTTTATTGTTGTTGTTTTCTTTCTCGTTTTTTTCCCCTTTTAATCTGATGATTTTTTTTGCACAATATGACAAATAAAGACATATATTTAGAAGAATTGCATATGTTTAACCTATCATCACATTGCTTGCTGTTATGGGAAAGGGAGAGGGAAAGGAGAGGGGGGAAAATTTGGAATACAAGATTTTGCAAAGGTGAATGTTGAAAACTATATTTGCATGCATTTAGAAATATTATACATATATATATGTATGTGTATGTCTGTATGTGTGTGTGTGTGTGTGTGTGTGTGGAGAGAGAGAGAGAGAGGGTTTCAGAACAACTTAGAAAGACTTACATAGCATTTTCCATCTTGGGTCTTTTGGAATTGTCTGTGATTATTGAACTGCTGAGAAGACCTAAGTCTGATAATTGATCATCACATAATGTTGATGTTATTGTGTACAATGTTCTAGTTCTGCTCACTTCACTCAACATCAGTTCATGTATGTTTTTCCAGGTTTTTAAAATTGCATATTCTTAGGAACAAGGATTTAGAACTAGAAGGGAACTAAAAAGCTTTACAATACAATTCACAACCATTTTATAGATGAGGAAATTGAGAGACAGATCATTTAAGGCATGTGCCTTGAGTCACACAATTAATGTCTGAGGCAGGATTTGAACAAAGGACCTCTTGACTCCAAGTCCAGTGCTCTATCTATCCAGTATGCATGCTGCCTCTCTTTTTCTGTCTTGTAAACATATATTTTCAAAATTTTAACTGTTCCTCTGAGGACTGCTTTAGCTTCATCCAAAAAATTTTATGTTATCTAAACATTATCCTTTGGTTTGACATAGTTGTTAATTGTTTCCATTATTTGTCTCAGTTGTTATTCAAAATATCATCTTTAAATCTCCATTTAGATTTGTTTTTTTTCTTAAGTTCCCTGTATCAATTTCTATTGTATTGAATTGTGATTGGTAAAGGATATGTTTAATATTTCAGCCTCTTAATATTTGTTTATAATTCCTTTACATACACAAACCAGTCCTAGGGCACAGAGAAATTATAAACAAATATTAGAAAGCAAAAATATTAAACAACCTTTACCAACCACAATTCAATACAATAGAAATTGATACAGGGAACACAAGCAAAATCTATAGATCTCAATGGAAATTTGATGATTATATTAAATGTCATACATTCTTTTAACTCTCTCCCTGACTGAATACTGTAATTCAAAATCTTCCCACATAAATACAACCTTTTGGATTAAATAACATTATTTTGTCTCATCCTTTTCCAGGAAATATCTATTCTTCATATTTTTTTTCTTTCTAGTCTAATTTGAATTCTTTTTTTCCATTCATGGGCTATATTCCCACATATTCCTCCTTTATTGAGATATTTTATGAGAGAGAATATTAACAAGAGAATGTAAGATTGATTATTGATTGATTAATAGTTAAAACTTTTAATAATCACAGCAATGCCAATTGCAACTAATTTCTAAAGGCTTAGATTTAGAACTATTTTGTATAGGCCTTGGCAGGATGATGCTTGATAGCAGATACTGCAAGCCACTCTGAGTAAACTAACCACTTGAAAGACATGAAGAAAATGAATGAAGGATGATTCAACCTGGTCATGGGATGTTTTTCCTAGCACTGGATATCTGTAGTGCAGAGGAGTGTGGGATTGGGGACTTTCCAAGGATGCTGACTAATTCTGTGTCCCTGTTACCATGGGATCTGAAAGACCTCTTTTGCAAGTCAGCATAATTATAGACCAATCACAGTCCTAGTTTAGCTGGCACTAGTTGACATTATGTAATGGACTTATGTAACCAGACTACGTAAAAGGATACTCTGATTGTAAGGTATGCCTTATTTTTGCTAGCCTTACCAATAAATTGATTATGTTCAAATTTTTGTACCTCAGTTTCCCTTAATTGTAGAATTATCATAATAAGAATTAAATCTGAGCTCTCTCCTTTGTCATATTTTCTGTGTTATTGCATTTATAGATCTCACTCAGTGCTTAATTTTTATTCATTTATTTATATTTCTTTTTTGGGGAGATTATCTTCTCTAGTGCTTCTTTTCTTAAAATACCAGTTCATGAAAGTAGCAATGATATGTGATAACTGTCATGACTCCTGAGTTGGTTCTGGTCTTATTCTTTGCCTTTAACATTATCATTCACTACATACACTAAAGCTAGTGTATCTTTTCTTTGGATCTATGTTCCTCCCTTTCATCCTGGGTGCTAGGCAACACTGGCATAGGATTCATCTTAAGAAGAACAACCCAAATTCAAATTCAAGAAAGGTAGTCTCCAATCAACCCTAATAAAAACAAAAGCTGCATCCTGAAAGACTATGTACCTTACCAGACTTTTTATACTACCTCACTGACTAGCTGCTGGCTGTGTCCATAGTATTTATTTCATCTTTTGGTTTATTGGTGTAGTTAGGTGACACAATGGATATAGAGTGCTGGACACGAAGTCAGAAAGACTCAACTTTCTGAGTTTAAATATGGCCTCAGACATTTAATGGCTGTGTGACCCTGAGCAAGTCACTTAACCCTGTCTTCTGCTTCAGTTTCCTCATTTGTAATATAAGCTAGAGAAGGAAATGGCAAGCCATTCCAATATCCTTGCCAAGAAAACCCCAAATGGTATCACAGAAAATCAGACATGACCAAAACAACTCAACAACACTATTAGGATAATAGCAAATGCTATTATTATAACAAAATGAAAGGTAGTGTGACATAGTAGATAGAGGACTGGCTCTGGAGTCAAGAAGACTTCCATTCAGATCCTGTCTCTAAAATCATGAGTAAATAACTTAATGGCAGCACTTGAAGATGAGCTGTAAATCTGCTTTGATGGGGAGTTTACATACTTGGAAGTCTGAGCAGCCAATGACATTGCAAGACAAGGTCAGATAATGATCTCATAGCTTCCTTCCTAGTTCAGGTTCTCACCTGAAGGAAACTAGGAATCAGACTTGAAGATGGAAAGAGTACCACGTATGGGGGGCACTCAGTAGAAATGCTCAGAGTTTGGAAGATGGAATATCTAGGACAAGGAATAGCAAGGAAGCTACTGGATCACAGAGTAGATTGCAGTTTACAAAACCTAGCATTCTACTAAGCCAAAGGAAAATAAGAAGTTTAAGATGTGGTTTCTGATTTAACTGAACTTTTGATCTAGTCAAGGAAACACAAAACCTGGTAGAAGGATTTATGATGGTAGGATTTGAGCTAGTTCTTGAATTCGAAAAACTACAGGACTGAAGATAGAGGAAATTAAGTGAGCAACATTTATGCAGAGAGAAAAACTTTTGTAAAAAAAACTTTATCATGTAACATTGTGTAATATAGCTTACACATCAGTATCTGTTACAGAAAACAAAGAGAGAAATTCTACAAAGCCCTTGATAAGATCCTTCAAATTAAATCAATATATAATTTAATACTAAGTGACTTCATTGTAAAAGTTTAAAAAGGAAAAAAGTGATGAAAAAAATGGACCAGAAACAAGAAATGTGATGTCTCAATAATGTTATTTTCTTTTAGAAAAAAAAATAGGAACATTTTGTATACGAGACTGAATGACATAATAAAAATAAAATTATGTTTTGACAAAAAACAATTTGTTACTGATGCTAGAATTATTCCTGAAACATAATCATGTAAGTCAGACCAGCAACTTGTTAGGGTAAAGAACAAGATTAATATAAAGCTGGGGGGGGGGGAACATTAACCATCGCTAGTCAATAAGTGATCAAAGAATATAAACAAATAAGTCTTGAAAGAAATGCAAACAATCATAGGAAAGAATGCTCCAAATCAATAATAATAAGACCAATATATATCAAACAGCCCTAAATTTTTACCACACACTCAACAAAAATTGAGAACAGGAATAATTCATGTTGGAGGAGGTGTAAAGAAATAGGCACTATAATGTATTGGTGGAGCTATAAATTGGTTCAACCATTCTGGAAAACAATTTGGAATGAATGCAAATAAAGTGACTAAAATAGCCATATCCCTTGACCCAGAGATTCTACTGCTAGGCACATGCCCCAAAGAGGTTATTGACAAAAATATCACTAAAATATTTTAGCAGCCCCTTTTGTAGTAACAAAGAATTGGCGATAAAGTAGATGCCCACCAATTGATCAATGGCTAAATAAATTGTGGTAGGTGAATATAATGGAAATGATAAATTCAGGAAAGCTTGGAAAGATGAATATGAAGTGATACAAAGTTTAATATGCGGAGTCAAGAAAGCAATATATCCAATAATTACCAAAAAATGTAATTGTAAACAACAACCACAGAACAATTGAAACTGGATGTGGCAAAAATCATAAAGTACAAGCTTGGCCCCAAAAAATAAACATAAGAAGCTACCTCCTTATTTGTGGAAAGCAGAGTTTAGGAGTGTGGCACATTGCATAAGAGGGAATTAAAATAGTAAGTTGTGGGAATTGAATGAGTCACATTGATTCCATTTTGTGACTCAATTCTAGAGTTGTCAGTTCCCTTTCTATTTAATTATGAATTTAGTCCAATTTCTCTCTTGTGAAAAAACTTTGTTCAATTGTGGGAATTGTGAAAAAAAAACATTACATTGTTGAGATCTATCCCTTCATGGCTGGGAAGCTAGACCATCTCTAGCTGCTGTTTAGAGAACTTTGACTGGGAACCTAGATTATACTGGCCGATAACCTGGTCAGATCTAAAAATTGATACAAGGAGTTTTCTCACAATTATACATCTCAAGCAAGTTGTATGTCTTATCTGAAAATTGGTCCTGTACTATCCAATCAGTTATTGTTCCTTTGAATGAATGAGACACTTGGAGAGAGGGGAATGAGACATCTCTTTTTTCTGATTTCAGTGAATTATACCTGTTTGCTTCTCCCCTCCCAATTTAGAAATTTTTCCAATTAGAAATCAGATTACCACTATTGATCAGAGAAATGCAAATTAAGACAACTCTGAGGTACCACTACACACCTGTCAGATTGGCTAAAATGACAGGAAAAGATAACGATGAATGTTGGAAGGCATGTGGGAAGGCTGGGACACTGATGCATTGTTGGTGGAACTGTGAATGGATCCAACCATTCTGGAGAACAATTTGGGACTATGCTCAAAAAGTTATGAAACTGTGCATACCCTTTGACCCAGCAGTGTTTCTATTGGGCTTCTATCCCAAAGAGATCTTAGAGGAGGGAAAGGGACCCACATGTGCAAAAATGTTTGTGGCAGCCCTTTTTGTAGTGGCTAGAAACTGGAAACTGAATGGATGCCCATCAATTGGAGAGTGGCTGAATAAATTATGGTATATGAATGCTATGGAATATTATTGTTCTGTGAGAAATGACCAGCAGGATGATTTCAGAGAGTCCTAGAGAGACTTGCATGAACTGATGCTGAGTGAAATGAGCAGAACCAGGAGATCATTATACACAGCAACAACAATACTATATGATGATCAATTCTGATGGACATGGCTCTCTTCAACAATGAAATGTTTCAAACCAGTTCCAGTTGTTCAGTGAAGAAAGCCATATACACCCAGAGAGAGGGATGTGAAATGTGGACCACAACATAACATTTTCATGCTCTCTATTGGTGTTTGATTGCATTGTGTTTCCTTTCTCTGATTTTTCTTGCACAAAAATGATGTGTGGAAATATGTATACATATATTCGATTTGTCAAGTATTTTAACATAATTAACATGTAGTGAATATCCTGCCATCTAGGGGAGGGGTGGAGAGTAGGGGGAAAAATTTGTAACAGAAAGCTTTGTAAGGATTAATGTTGAAGAATTACCCATACATAAGTTTGGCAAATAAAAAGTTTTAATAAAAAAAAAGAAATCAGATTACCTAGTTTCATATCCTGCTTAAATTTTTTCTTTTAATTTACTTTTTTATTTGATTAATTGTTTTTATTGCATGAAAATCTCTAAAACCCTGTATGTATTCTAAGTTCATGCTAAAGCTGTAGAGGCCTGGTTGTTTTTTAAACTAGCATGCATGCATTGTTTAATAAATTGACATCCTTGGAAGTTTTGAACCTTTGTTTATTCAATTACTTTATCTTCCACACATATAACATGAGATATTTTATAGTATAATGATAAGTATTGCTGGATTTTCTCCTCTTTAAAATATCTTTAATATTTTATTTTCCTCCCAATTACATGTAAAAATAATTTTAACATTTGTTTTAAAAATTTTTGAATTTAAAATTCTCTCTTTCCCCCTTTTCTTCCCTCTCATTAAGAAGACAAGCAATTTGATATAGATTATACATGTACAATCACGCAAAACATTTTCATATTGGTCATGTTGTAAAAGAAATAACACACCAGGTCTCCATATATTTGAATCACACTTCTGCCATCTTTCCATTGTTCAGTCACGGGGAGATGGAGACACTTCTGGAAGAACCATCACAATGGCTGCCCAAGGAGAACCCCACATGTAGTTCATTAGTTGGTGATGGAGGTACTAGAAAAACCACATTTGTAAAATGTCACTTGACTGGTGAATTTGAAAAAAAGTATGTAGTTACCTTGGGTGTTGAGGTCCATCCTCTTGTGTTCCATATTAATAGAGGTACTATTAAATTCAATGTATGGGATACAGCTGGCCAAGAGAAATTTGGTAGTGTGAGAGATGGTTTTTGCATTCAAGCTCAGTGCGCCATTATAATGTTTGATGTAACATCAAGAGTTACTTATAAGAATGTGCCTAACTGGCATAGAGATCTGGTACAAGTATGTAAAAATATCCCTATAGTGTTGTGTGGCAACAAAGTGGATATTAAGTACAGAAAAGTCAAAACAAAATCAATTTTCTTCCACAGGAAGAAGAATCTTCACTACTATGACATTTCAGCCAAAAGTAGCTACAACTTTAAGAGTTCTTCCTTTGTCTTCCTAGAAAACTTACTGGAGACCCTAATTTGGAGTTTGTTGCCATGCCTGTTCCAGAGGTTGTCATGGACCCAGCATTAGCAGCATAGTATTAGCAGGACTTACAGATTGCTCAGACAACTACACTCTCTGATGAAGATAATTACCTGTAAGGAAATGAAGCTAGAGCCCAGAGTCAGAGGTTTAGTTTGATAGGCAACTGTCTTAGTTTTATGGGATGCTGAAGGAGATGAACGGGCTTCAGAGTGAATGTGGCAGTTTAAAAAAATATAATTCATATTTTAGGTCTGCATATTTAGTTGTTTTGGACCACAGTTATGTCCCCCTGAGTTTCAAATATAAGACTGCTGCAGTCCCATCACAATATTCAGTGGTGAATCTTGTTTGTTGCTTTCATTCCTATTGCTTTTTCATTTTGTACATAATAAAGTTGTATTTCAAATATCTAAGCAAGTGAGTTTTATATCCCTTGTTTACAATAAGCATTTTAAAACCTGTTTTGTAAGGTCTGTGGTAGATGTGAAGCATGTTACTATTTAAATTGCCTTCCCATTTTTATGACTAGTTGTTTTTAAAATGCATTTCAAGCATCAATAAGATAAATCTGAGTCACACATTTCACAAAGTAAAAATAAGGGCTAAACAGGTTAAAAACTTTGTACTACTGTTAGATGAATGGTCTCAAATTGGTAATAAAGTTTAAAGGTATGACTGTATAATTTAGACAGTTAAACTGAGTTTTCATACTACCTGAATGTAGTGTCCCCACGGTGACTTGTGGAAGAAGGCTAAAGTTGAAGAATAAAATAATCACATAAGTATTTATTGTACATTTTCCCTGTGTGACAGTTGTCAATAGAATAGAATTTAAATTTTTATGAATTGAGTATCAATTGAAAGCAGCTTTTTAAAGTTGATATTGTTTAACATAATGGGAACGGTAACCACGCTTTAAAAGGATGGCTTGAATGATTATGGAAATAAGCTAGATTGTTAACTTTAATTTTGATAAGCTTTAAATCCACTGTAGGCAAAGTATTCTTGCTGGGAAGGAAGCATATCAAGACAAAAGTCATAAATCAGGAAATTCTGTGATGACTACTGCTGAAATAGTGAGAAAATGGATCTTATTCAGTGATGTCAATCTAAATTGAAGTCTTGGAATGAGTTTTGTATTTTAGATTCTATAATAAAAGTGAAGCATTTAATTTAAAAGAAAAAGAAAAAGAAAAAGAAAAAGAAAAAACAGACCAAAGGAAGAAAAAAGAAAGAAAAGTAAAGAAAGTTAAAAAAAAAAAGCATGTTTCATTCTGCATTCATAAATCCTCCAGAATTGTCTTGGATCATTGCATTGCTGAAAATAACTAAATCATTCACAGTTGATCATTGTACAATATTGTGGTTACTATGTGCAATGGTTTCCTAGTTCTATTCACTTTGCATTCACAGTTCATTGTATTTCCAAGTTTTTCTGAGAGCATTATACTCATCATTTCTTATAGCATAATAATATTCCATCACAATCTTATGCCACAACTTCAACTATTACCCATCCACTCAATTTTTAATTTTTTTGCTACCAGTAAAAGAGCTGCTATAAATATTTGTGTACATATAGGTCCTTTCTCCTTTTCTTTGATCTCTTTGGGATATAGACTAAGTAGCAATATTGTTGGGTCAAAAACTATGTATGATTATGTAGCACTTTGGGTATAGTTTCAAATTGCTTTCCAGAATGTTTGAATCAGTTCACAACTCTACTGCTAATTCATTAGTGTTTCAATTTTCCCACATTTCTTCCAACATTTGTCATTTTTCTTTTCAATTGAATTAGCCAGTCTGATAGATATGAGGTATTACCTTAGAATTGTTTTAATTTGCATTTCTCTATTCAGTAGTGATTTAGAGAATTGTTTTATATGATTGTAGATAGCTTTGATACTTTCATCTGAAAACTGCCTGATATTATCGTTTGACCATTTATCAGTTGGAGAATGGTTCTTAATTTTTATCAATTTGACTCAGTTCTCAATATATTTGAGAAATGAGGCATTTATCAGAGAAACTTACTGTAAAATTTTTTTCAGTTATAATTATTAACCCAATATTTCCCTCCATCTTATTTTCCCCTCTGTTTATCCTATTTTCTCTCTCCTTTCAACCCATCAATCCTCAAGTATTTTGTTTCTGTCTACCACCTTCCCCAATCCTTCCTGTTTTCTATCAATACCTCACCCCTTCTCTTATCTTCTTTCCCTCCTATTTTCCCTTCTAGGGTGAGATAGATTTTATACCCAATTAAGTATGTGTATTATATTTTAAATTAGAATATTTTAAATTAGAGTAAGGTCCAAGTACGCTAGCCCCCTCCACATCCCTCATCTTCCCCTCCATTGTAAGAATTCTTTCATGACTTTTTGTGTGTGAGATAATTTACTTCTTTCTACATTTCCTTTTTCTCTTTCCCCAGTGCATTCCTCTTTCTCATCTCTTAATTTTATTTTTTTTAGATATCATTCCATCCAATTCAACTCACATCTGTGTCCTCTATCTGTGTATACTTCTAAGTGCCCTATTAATGAGAAAACGTTTAAAAGTCAAAAGTATTTTCCCAGGTAGGAATATAAACCATTCAACTTTTTTGAATCCCTTATGATTTCTCTTTTCTGTTTACCTTTTAATGCCTCTCTTTAGTCTTATATTTGAAAGTCAAATTTTCTATTCAGCTCTGGGATTTTCATCAGGAATGCCTAAAAGTCCTCTACTTCATTAGATATCAGTTTTCCCCCCAAAAAAATACTCAGTTTTGCTAGGTAGGTGATTCTTGGTTATAATCTTAGCTCCTTTGCCTAAGATATCATGTTCTAAGCTCTCTCATCCTTTAATGTAGAAGCTGCTAAATTTTGTATTATTCTGAGTGGCTCCACAATGTTTGAATTGTTTCTTTCTGATGGCTTGCAATATTTCTCCTTGATCTGAGAATTCTGAAATTTGTCTATAATATTCCTAGGAGTTTTCATTTTGGAACCTCTCTTAGGAGGTGACCCATGGATTCTTTCAATTTCTATTTCACCCTCTGGTTCTAAAATAGCATAGCAATTTTCCTTAATAATTTCTTGAAAGATGATATCTAGGTTCTATTTTTGATCATGGATTTCAGGTAATCCAATAATACTTAAAGTCTCTTTCCTGGATCTATTTTCCATGTCAGTTGTTTTTCCAATGAAATATTTCACATTCTCACCTATTTTTCATTCTTTTAATTGTGTTTTATTTCTTGATGTGTCATAAAGTTATTAGTTTCCACCTACCCAATTATAATTTTTAATGAATGATTTTCTTCAGTGAGCTGTTGTACTTCCTTTTTTATTTGGCCAATTCTACTTTCTAAGGAGTTTTTTTCTTCAATTAATTTTTGTAACTTTTTTTCCATTTGAACATTTCTGCTTTTTAAGTTCTTTTCCTTAATGGGTTTTTGTGCCTCTTTTGCCATTTGACCTGTTCTGTCTTTTTAGAGTGATATTTTCTTCACATGTTTTGTGAACCTTCATTACCTAGCTGCTGACTTTTTTTTCGTTATTTCCTTGCATCACTCTCATTACTTTTCCCAATTTTTCTTCTACTTCTCTTATTTGATTTTTAAATTCTTTTTGAACTCCTTCAGGAATCTGGAGCAAGAGAGAGACTTGAGACAAATTCACATTTTTCTTTCAGGCTTTGGATGGAGCAGTTTTGACTTTGTTGTCTTCTTCTGAATTAGTGTTTTGATCTTATCTGTCACTAGATCCATCACTATAGTAACAGGTTCTTTTTTTATTGTTGTTTGCTCATTTTCCAAAACTGTTTCTTGACTTTTAACTCTATGTTAAAGTGGGGTTCTGTTCCTCTGATGGAAAGGGTATTGTCTCAAGCTTCAAACTTTTCTTGCTATTGCTTTCAAAACTATTTCTGGGATTCTATTAAATCTGGGATTTAATTTCCTCAAGATGGCATGATCTAAGGAGAGGTGTGGTTACTGTTCTCCTGGCTTATGCTCTGGTCTTCTGGGATACAAGCACATTTTTCCACTCTGGAGCTGTGACCAAGGTCCTTGATCCCCTGCAATCTCAAGCTTTCATGAATTAGTGCTCCTCTTTACCTTGATACTGATACCAGAACTGGACCCAAATAAACCCATGGGCAATGCAATTATGTCCTGCAGTCAATGCCAGCAGAGGCACCCCTGTAACCTCCTTCTGTCTAGTTTTCTGACTGCCTTCCCTCATCACCAGAAGCTGTCATTGCCAGATTTTGTTGCCCCCAAGGCCTGCTGCTAGTTTGCTGGAGTGCAGTTTGCTCTGGCACAGGTATGCACTGAGCTATGCACCATTGTCCTACATACAGGTAAAACAGACCTTTCCTGTTGACTTTTTAAGTTGTCTTGGGCTGAAAAATTGTTTCACCCATCCTTTTATGGATTCTGCCTCTCCATAATTCATTTTAAAGTGTTAAAATTTTTTGGAGAGGAATTTGGGAGAGCTCAGGTTAGTCCCTGCCTTTTCTCTGCCATTTCAGTTCCACCTCCTTTTTCCTTTTTTTAAAAATCTTTTTTTTTAAATAACAGATGACTCTCTGGAAGAGAAATAAGAGGGATGTAAGGAGAAATTTAAGCAAAATATGTTAATAAAAATATTTTTTAAAAGCTGGGATAAAGTATAAAAATGTTTTTTAATATGGCATGCAATTAAAATACCTGAAACATGACCAATCTAAACAAGCTATTGACATTGAAAAATGGTTTATGAACAGACAAAAGGATCTCAGTGCTGATTACAGAGATTTCATACAGTAGTTTAACCACTATAAACTTACATAAAGCCAAAAGAGCCTCAAAGTCTCTTTATTGAGCAAACATTTGACTTTTTGGGGTTTTTTGCAAAGTGGAGAGATGTGACAATAAAGGACAATACCAATTTAAAACATGAACTCATTTATAAAATCTAATGGAGAAATATTGTAAAACATTATGAGCACTATCACTTCATAAAATAGAGAAGCTGTGGAAGATAAGGCCAAGTAAAGAAAGTTTAACAAGTGATTCAACTAAAGAAAGGCTTCCTAAGGGCATTTTAGGATAAAACTGGAAAGAGAACAAGACATAGACAAAAAATAAGTGTTCAATTTTTTAAAAATTCAACAAGCATATATTAAATACCAGCTATCAGGCCTCAAGGAACTATATAAATGAAAGGTTCTCTTGTTTTGTTTTGTTTTGCTTTAGCTTTATTAATGCATTTTTATATCACAATCATGACTAGTTATACCCAATAAATCTTCCCTTATGATGATGTAACCAATAGCATATATAACATTTTATATCTATATTAGTCAATCTTTCAAAAAAAAAGCAGAAATGTACATTTCTTCTTGTACCTCCTAGAGCTGAACACTATTCATTATAATTACCCAGCATTTGGCTTCATTATATTGATCTGTTTATTTATTAGAACACTTTGGAGTTGAATTACCATAAAATCAAGATTGGAAAGGGAGCAAGGCGTGTTAATGACAAAGAAAGGATGGCAGGATTAGGGGTTGTGATGAGAGTCAAGAATTGGTTAAGAAGGATAAGGCATGCTGAAAGGCAAAAAGAAAGAGAAAATGAAAAGAGATATGACCAGACATAGTCATCTCAGGGTTTCAAAGGAAAGGAATACTTGTGCTTAATAATGAGGTCCAAAGTCTGACCAATCATTCCTTCAAATGGCTGAGGTAGAATAGAAAAATACTTGACAAATCAAATATATATACACATATTTATACAGTTATCTTGCTGTACAAGAAAAATCATATCTACAAGGGAAAAAAAATCTGAGAAGGAAAACATCATGCAAGCAAACATCAATAGAGAATGTGAAAATGCTATGTTATGGTCCACACTCAGATCCCACAGGCCTCTCTGGGTATAGATGGCTTTCTTTATCACTGAACAACTGGAACTAGTTTGAAACATCTCATTGTTGAAGAGAACCATGTCCATTAGAATTGATCATCATATAGTCTTGTTGTTGAAAGACCTATCTTTTAAAAATGTTTTATTTTTTCCCATTCCATATAAAAATAATTTTAATATGGGTTATATATATGCAGTTGTGCAAAATATATTTCCATTTTAGCCACGTTGAGAAAAAAACAGACAAGAAGAAAAGAAAAACAAAGAAAATGAAAAATAAAAAGTATGCTTTGATCTGCATTCAAATTTCATCAGTTCTTTCTCTGGAGGTAGAAAGCATTTTTTTTTTAAAAGCATATGCCCTTTTGAATTGTCTTGTGTCATTGTCTTGATGAGAATAGCTAAGTCATTCACAGCTGATCATCGTACAATATTGTCACCATGTATAATGTTCTGCTCATTTCATTTTGTATCAGTCCATGTCTTTCCATGTTCTTCTAAAAGTATTCTGCTCATCATTTCTTATAACACAATAGTATTCCATCACAATCATATACCAGAACTTGTTTAGCCATTCCCCAATTGATGGTCATTCCCTCAATTTCTGATTTTTTACTACCTCTAAAAGAGCTACTATAAACATTTATGTACACATAGGTCCTTTTGCTTTTTTTTTTTAATCACTTTGGGATATAGACCAAATAGTGGTATTATTGGATCAAAGAATGTGCACAGTTTTATAGCTCTTTGGGCATAGAAAGTTCATCTTTTTTATAATCAATTTTTTCTGTGTTACTTAGCTGTAAGTCACAGAATCTCCAAAGAATTGAAAAGATCTTCCAGAGGGCATTGGAAAAGTATTACAGTATTTTGAGAGTCCTTTCAGCAGAGTGTGATAGTTTATGACTCCATTGGGATTTTCTTATAAAAGACACTGTTTTGGTTTGTCATTTCTTTCAGCTCATTTTAAAGATGAGGAACTGAGGCTAAGAGGGTTAAGTGACTTGCCTAAACACATACCTAGTATCTGATGCTGGATTTAAACTCAAGAAAATGTCTTTCTGATTTCAAGCCCAGTGCTCTATCTATTGTGTTACATACAGTGATGCAGAGTAAAGACTATCATCAAAATGTTTTAGATGTAGACATTTACTAAGTATCTGACCTTTGGCAAATTATTTAACCTCCGTCTGCCTCAGTTTCCTCACCTGTAAAATGAAGATAAGAAAGTCATTCCCAGGGAAGCTAGGTGGCACAGTGGTTAGAGCATCAGCTTTGAAGTCAGGAGGACTTGAGTTCAAATCTAGTCTCAGATACTTAACATACCCTAGCTGTGTGACCCTGGGCACGTCACTTAACCTCAATTGCCTCAGCAAAAACCAAAAAAAAAAAAAAAAAAGTACTGAGGTAAGAGTGGCAAAAAATAAGCAAGCATGGTTAGCTTACAATCTGTATCACTGGTTGGAATATCCATTTTGATGAGATCACAAATTCAACTGAGTTTTTGAAAATTCTATGTATTCGTCTCATCCTCGTTGAAAAGCCAGAAAATCCCAAGAAAGCAGGCAAAGATTGTTTTCTTTGAAACTTTGTATAACTCTGCCAGTGTCTGTTCTAGAGTTCTGCCTTAATAGGTGCTTAACAAATGGTGAAATGAAATGAGGACAGGATGACAGGAATGGAAGTTTTCTTCCTTTGGGGAACAGATCACATGGGTAAGTGGGGTTTTGAAAATACCAGGCAGGAGCAGCTAGGTGGGGCAGTGGATAGAGCACCACCCCTGAAGTCAGGAGAACCTGAGTTCAAATGTGATCTCAGACACTTAACGCTTCCCGCCTGTGTGACCCTGGGCAAGTCACTTAACCCCAATTGTCTCAGCAAAAATAAATAAATAAATAGCAGGCAGAAGAATCACAGAATCTCAATGCTAGAGTGGATTTCACAAAGAGCTCTGCTAGTGCAATCCATACTTGAACAGGAATTCTCAAAAAATGGTCATAAGAAATTGCTTAAACCTCTGCTGATGAGTTTGGGCTTTATGTGAAAACCAACAGACAGCCACGTCTAGGAGCCTAAAGTTCTATACATACCAGTTTTCCATATTAATTATTCATGAGCAGAAGTGGGTTCCACCCTCACAATAACCCGAGGTAAGGGGTCCCAGTTCTCCACTTTGAATAATTATATTCTAGGGCCACAGAGACTTCCTCAGTGATCAAGGAAGAGAGCTCTAGATGAGGTGAGTGAGCAAAGTTTAAAAGAATTAATTTCTGATTTCCTCTAGGAGAGTTCATTGGAAACCTTTGTGTCTTTTAAGTTTGGGTCCCTAATTGCTTTTAGGGAGCAAATGTTTTGAAGAGGAAGAGTGAGGAGGGAAAAGAGGGTTTGGGTTTTGTTTTGTTTTTTTAATATTATTTTAGAAGGCTTTATGTTTGATTCAAAATTCAGCATCATCCAGACCTGATTTTGGATCTCACCTCTCTGTAATCTTGGACAGATTATTTTATTTCTGGACCATAATTTCCTCATCTATAAAATAAAGGTCAGGGAGTAGATCTCTTAGATGTCTTCCATCTCCAAAATCTATGAAAAACTTTTCAACTAATTCCATTGGCTTAAAACGAGTTATGTACAAAGTGGAAGTGCTGGAGAAACAGGTGTCCCCCTCTCCTCTGAGGCGCGTGCGTTCACGCACAGCTAAAGATCCAAATCACTTCTCTCTCTTCCGCCCTTAACCACCCAAGAGGGCCATCGGAGGGGGAAAAATAGGGGGGAAGTTATTGGGGGAAGGAGGGAAGCTGCCTCCTTCCTGCCTGCTCCTTCCTGAGCAGAAATGGGAGCAAATGACATTCCGGTGCCTTTTCCTATATTAATTATTCATGAGCAGAAGAGGGCGGTTCTAACTCTCAACTTTAACCAGCGGGTCCAGTTCTCCCATATTATTCATTTAGGAACTGGAAGTGGACAGGTCCAATTCCCTCATTACACTAATCAGACGTAAATGGGTGTGGTTCCCCATGTTAATTATTCACGAGTAGAAGAGGACGAGTCCAACTGCCTTATTTACCATTCACCTCACCAAAGTGTTCCCCGCCCTTTTATATTAATTATTCATGAGGACTGGATGGATCCAATCCCAGTTCTCTATGTTAATTATTCTCGACCGAAATGAAACATTGGGGAAGGAGGATATACAACCTTCTCATATTAATACGAGGTAAATAAACCTAGATCTACATATTAATTATACCTGAAGAAATGGGAGGGTCCAGTCCCTCTCTTTAACCTAGGTAAGCAGGCCCATCTCGACTGATTAATTATTCAGAAAATGGGCGGATCCTTGATATTAAATATTCAGGAGAAGTGGGTGAATCCAACACTTATTTATCATTCATAAGCTGAAGTGAATAGGTTCAACTCAGTCACTTAAATTCGAGGTAAGTGGTACCAGTTTTCCATATTAATTATTCATGAGTAGAAATTGATGGGGGGGAGAGGAGTCCAACCTTTTCACAATAGCCCGAGGTAAGTGGCCTCAATTCTCCACATTGAATAATTATATTCATGAATATAACTATATAAATTATTATTATAGACTAATTATATTCATGACAGAAGTGGTTGAGTACATTTTTCACTTAAACTCGAGTCAAGTGGCCTTAAATCTCATTAATGATTATTCATGAACTTAAGTGGGCGGGTCCAATCCTACTTAGTAAGTGGCCGTATTTCTCCACATTGAATAATTTATTGATAAACACAATTATAGTATTATGACTAATTATAGAATAATTATATTCATGACAGAGGTGGGCTCCAACCAAACCCGAACTGACTCCAGTTCTCTATATTAATTATTCATAAACCCAAAGTGGGGGTGAGCCCAACACTCTCCATTTAACCATTCCTGAGGAGAAATAAGTTAAATTTCACGAGCGAAGGAGGGAGGGAGTGAGGGCGGGTCTCAAAGTGTGAAGGAATGGCGGGAGACAATCTTCGGTTTCACGTGCCGACTGAGACCTGAGGAAGGGGCCTTGGATGGAAGGGAGGACGGAAATGTGGCGAGGGAGTGGAAAAGTTTAAAAGTCGGTCATTTATTATTCATGAGGGGGTGGGGCCAAGGGCGCTGGGCTCGCCTCACTCCTGGGCGGGTTCCAAATTGATTATTCATGAGGGCGCGCGGGCGGTCGCGGAGGAGACTGGGAGGGCGGGAAGACAGCGGAAGCGCCTCTAGGTCGCGAGCCTCCCCACCCCTCTGCCTTCCCCACTTCCTCCCACGCGGGGAGAACTTGAGGGGGACTATATTTTTTTAGAAAAAAAATTTTTTTTTTTTAAAGATTTAGGCTTCAAGCGGAGGGTTAAGGGGGGGGGGTAATCGATCCTGCCTCGTTTTCCTGTGACAGCCCGGGCAGGGAACTATCTAACCCTGTGGTAAAAAGTGAGCTCCAGGCGCTTTCTTTGAGGAGAGGCTCGCAGCTGCTCGGATGGAGCTGAAGTGGGGGAGGAGGGGGAAGCCACCTCGGGATCCCAACCCTGGAGAGTCCTCGCTCTAGTCCCCGTCCCCTTCCCCTCCTCCTTCCTTGCCCGGAGGTCCTCTCAGAACTCCTCCCCAGGGGCTGGACCAGAGAGGCTCCTCAGCTACGGCCTGGCCCAGCCGCAGAGCCTGGGGGAGGGGAAAGAGACTGACTCCTGGACGTGGACCTCTGCCTGCCAGGGCCTGTCTGCCCCGGCTTACTGGTTTCCTTTTTTAAAAAAAGAAAAAAAAAAATACTTGTAACTTGATATCTCTTCCTTTGTCCTAGTAAACTTTCAAAAACTTGCTACTGTATCAAAAGCAAAAAAGAAAAAAAAAGCCAACATAATTTAAATATTTTAGGAGATTGGCATGAAAACATCCAAGAGTGTATTTGAAAAGTCATTCCTTCCTCCCCCAAAAAAGCCTGAGCTAAGGACCAGTGAGCAAAACATGGAGATGTACAAAAAAGTTTGCATCCCCCTTCATCCTTCCTTAAAAAAGGAGTTTGGTTTCCTTCTGGGTAAAAGGAGATTGGACTAGGTGATCTCTGGGTTCTATTCTACTCAAAGATGTAGCATTAAGATCTTATGCATGTGCAAGTGAGGAATAGCTAAGGGAAACTGGTTGTAAGGGCATCATTGATGCTCACTTTAAAGTGAATTTAGGGCAGAAGAAGGTACTAATCTTTTGAGGGGATAAAAAAAATTGTGTATGTGTATAAAATGTGTAGCACTTTAAAATGTTTTTTATTTCCCTAGTTTAGTCAAGCAGCAGGTATAAGTAGATGTCCTAGAAAGAAGACAAGAGACTACTGGACCTCAGTCATTGAAGAAAGCTGCAGGCCATTATTAATGTCATGTTTTAGTTGGATCCTCTGAGAAGTGTAAGCTATGTTATGCTTTTTTATTTTCATTGGCAGAGCTTTTCACTTGTAAAGTAACAAAAGTGACTTTTAAAAATACTTATTAATATTTCTGTCTTGAGGGCATGACCTAAAAAGTAATACACAGTTCTTAGGAATGTTGTTAAAAGCTGCTAAAATTGTGCTTGAGCCAATTAAAAATCAAGCTTTATGTTTTTTTTATATTTCAAATATCATGTAACTAATTTAAGATATGTTAAATAGAGTGAAGTTTCCTTAAATCTATATGTCATAAATTAGTGCAGTATTCTGGGCACAGAGCAGAAAATAAATTTTGTTCAGGCATATTTGCAGTGCTTTAGTGAAATGAAAAAAAAAACACCTGCATTTATACTGAAGTTAAGTATTTTCTGAAGCACAATAATCAAGTGCCACAAAATCATATTGGGCAATTTGGCTGTATACATCAAGAAAAGTTTTATGACACTGCTTCATTGAAGTAAATAACCTATTGACTTTTACAAACTTTATCAGTAAATCTTCATTTTTCAATTTCTCATTGATTGTTTCTCATTAAAGAAGGTTAGTAATTTTTATCTTAAAATGGAATCAAAAGGAAATTTAGTTGTTTGTTTTCCTTTTGAGTTGTATTCATTTTAGACTCCAATAGCATTGTCTGTGAATAATGAACCATATATTTAGAATTATAATCTCAACATACTAAGAGCTGTTCAATATAAATACAGCATAGATAATTTTTGAAATCTATAATCTCTCTCTTTTGGGGGAAGGGGAGATTGTTTTTCTTGCTTACAAAGAAGATGCAAGATTGTAATTAGTTCCAAAATCATTGGATTTCATTGTCTTAGAATATATTCAATTCAGTTAAATATTAAGTGTACTACTATGTACAGAGATTGTGATGATTAGGAGTTATTGAATAGATAGGGTAGACCCAAAGATAAATAAGACATGTCCTTGCCTTCATAGAATTTACAGCCTACTAAAGGAATACTGCATGTATTCAACTGACTATAGTACAACATGTCTTGTCACATCACATAAAAGAAGTGCAAAATGTGTCCTGCCAGTTCCAAGGAAGGAAAGATAAATTTTTATTAGGGGAAGAAGGGACAGTTTGTGGAAGTGGTGATATTTGAGGCTAAATCTTGAAAGGGTTTCATCAAAGATGGTGGGGAGGACATTGAAGGCTTGGGAAACAGCAGAGGAAGAGAGTTAAGGAAATAAAGCAGCATCAAAGAAAAAAATGACCTAATTCAAAGATTCAAGGTTCAAATTCTACCTCTTAAATTTCCTATTTGTATCACAATAGGCAAATCACTTAATCTCCCTGGGTTTCGGTTTATTAATCTGCAAAGTAAGGGGACTGGATGAGGTTATTGGAATTACGTCAAAAAAGGGGGCCACTAATCTATAGATAAGGATTTGTGCAGATTACATATTGACTTAATTTTAAAATGTAATATTACCCATATTTTGTTGTATTTTAATTTATTTTGTTAAATATTTCCCAGAGACATTTTAATCTGGTTCCTGCAGTATTTGAGAATTTTGTTGGCTTCTCTTTGACACCACTGAAAAAGAAACCCTTTGAGGTTCTTTCTGGCTCTAGATATATGATCCTATAATTTGATAGAAGTAGGAATGATAGATCTGTGAGGAACATTATCTCATCTACATGCACATGTGTTTCAGCTAATAAGAAGCCTTTGGCTAGGAGTTACTGGTTTAGAAATGTTTCAGCTGCCAATATTGTTTAGTCATTTTTCAGTTGGATCAATTTTTCGTGTCCCTATTTGAGATTTTCTTGGCAAAGACACTGGAGTGTTCTGCCGTTGTCTTCTCCAGGTCATTTTACATATCAGGAAACTAAGGTAAACAGAGTTCAATCAGCTGCCCAGGGTCATACAACTAGTTAATATTTGAGACCAGATTTGAACTCAGGAAGAGGAGTCTTCCTGATTCCAGGCCTTGTACTCTCACCACTGCAACACCTAGCTGCCCTATTCAACTGGCAGTGTTCAATGGCAAATGACTAAAGTACAAGAACTCCATAAAGATAACTACATAAATTGCATATCATATTAACTAAAACACAAATTGTATCCCCTTTTATATGGGAAGACATTTGTACTTTATCAAGCTATCATTTGGGCATTTTAAAAAATCATAGCATCAGACTTGGCTCTTTTCATAATGAGGTAATTCTAGGCAATTCCAATAGACTTGTGATGAAAAATGCCATAGCATCTAGAGACAGAACCATGAAGACTGAATGTGGATCACAGCATAGTATTTTCACCTTTTTAAAAAATTGTTTGCTTTTTTTTTTCTTTCTCATGGTTTTTTTCCCTTTTGATCTGATTTTTCTTGCACACCACCATGAATATGGAATTATATTTAGAAGAATTGCAAGCATTTAACTATATTGGATTGTTCACTATCTTGGGGAAGGGGATATTGAGGGAAGGAAGAAGAAAAATTTGGAACATAAAATTTTGCATGTATTTTTTTTTAAAAATAAAATACTATTGGGGAAAAAATCATAGCATCATAGATTTAAAACTGGAAATCACCTCCCAGACCATCCAGTACAACCTCCTCATATTACAAATGAGGTATGGAAAAGTTAGGTAATTTGCTTAGCTAGTAAGTAACAGGTAGTATAGTTTAGTTTAAAAAAATAAAGCAACTCTTTCTAGATTCAAAGAACCTGAGTTCCAATCCTGCCTCTGATGCTTGCTACCTGTATAATGTTGGGCAAGTCACCTTTCCTCTTGTGTTAACTTCGTAACCTGCTTGGGCCTCAGTTTCCTTATCTGGACTAGATGGCCCACGAGGTCCTTTCCATCTCTAGATCTGTGATTGTAAGAGCTGGGATCTGATTAATATATATGAGCATTAATCAAGCACCTACTATGGGCGAAGCGAAATGTAGCTTTGGAGGATATTAAGACAAAATGAAAAATCTTTATGTTCAAGAATCTTATGTGGGAGGGGGGGCAGAGAGTAACAATATACACATAAATATACAAATACAAAATATATGCAAAATAAATAGAAATGATAAAATGTCTGTAAAACATTTTATGAACCTTAAAAGAAATGCCAGCTACCGTTATTTCTGGCTAGAGAGTTAAAAGAAATTATAATGGAAGAGATAACCTTGGGCAAGTCATAGCCCCACTCTAGGCCTCAGTTTCCTCATCTATGAAATTACAGAGATGGAAGTCCATTCCAGCTTAAATATTATGATACTAAGCAAGCCCAACCAGGGAGAATGTATAGAATGTCAATTAATGTAGATTGGAAAGAAGGAAGGCATTCCAGAGTTAGGGAAAACCATATGAGCAAAGGAATAACCAGTCAGTGGAACGAAGAGGTAAAATTACCACAGTAAGGTGATTCAGTATTCATTAATATCTTCATCTTCTTTGGATCTTTCCATTGTTTCAATTTTCTTCTCTCTTTGTCCACTCCCCCCCCCTTTTTTTTTAACTAGGAAAAATTTACTAGATAAGGAAAAGGATGACATCCGTTGTAAGTACCAGCTTCACTTTGATTCCCAACCAGAAATACAGACGCAGCAACCGACGATCCAACCATTCTTGCAACATCCTTGGCTCAGATTCTCAAAACTTATCAACACTTGGAGATTTTAAAGCATTACCATTAGAGCTTTTCCAAATAATTTTGGAATATCTGTCAGGTGAGGTTTTAGGAGAAGAAATATTGCTGTTAAGTACAACTACAGAATTCACCATAACCATTTTTTCCCTAAAAATCTATACTTTTCAAAACAATACTTTTCTATAATTTTCTGAAGTTTGATAAGAATAGATGCCTGTGACTGTGAATCCCAACATTTTTTTTTTTTTGGTTCCTATATCCCTTGGTTTTAGGTAATCTTCTTGTAACCCCATTTGTGGTTCAATATGAAAGGAAATGTGTTTTATTGTTTACTTAGCATATGCACATGAAAATTAAAGAGATTATTTTTCAGAAAACAATTTGATTGGAAACAACATTTTAATATCATAAAGTTGTTAAATGTTTGTCAGAAAACTAAATAAATTTGTGAGATCCTTGAACCTTTTTCTTGTCAACAAACAATTTTATTCATGGTACTTGTTTTAAAAAATATTTTAATATCTGTATTTCAGTATAGTTGTTTTCCTATGTTATCCTATGTATTTTATTGTATGCATTAACAAAATTTATTCTGAGAAGAGGCACCATAGGTTTCACTAGACTGCCAAAGTGTCCATGACACAAAAAAGTTAAGATCTAGTTTTTGAAAGATATGTGCGTATTACATTCAACCTCCAGTTTGTTTCATGCTTTGGATTTGAATTAAAAAAAATACTTTTTCAAAGAGATGAATTTTTATAAACTAAATTGGACCTAAACATGTTTAGTAGAGTCCACCAAAAATTTTGTGGTTATATTGATTGGAAATACATTATTTCAGAGATCAATTAACTTATCTTTCATGTGATCATTGGTGCTGATTTCTTCTAGATCAGTAGAAAAAGAATTTTGTAACAAACCTCAATTTTCTTTTAATCAGTAGGAATTATCACTTCACTTGTCTCAATTTTTTCAGATGTATTATAATGCTTTCTTCTTTTTCCCTTTCAACCTTTTCTCTTCCCACCACCCTGTTCTCTTTCCAATCCATAAATTAACTGACACTACTACTTTGGTAAAATATTAATAGGATAATATAGTTATATATCAAACATTCCTCACGAACCCTTGACAAACTTCTCATATCTATAGTGGATACTTTTAAGAGCTGTTAAAAGGTACCCTTAATTTGTCACATACCCCAGATAGAGAACTCTAGCTTATGATGTACCAGCAGCTATACTGTAACTTCTTAAGGCAAGGCCCTAGCTTTATTGAAGTAATCTTATTGTTGTGTTCCTAATATGTTAATAAAAGATAGAAAGGAATGTATACTTATCCATTTTTTTCAATAGTCTGCTAATGTGTTAACTTGTATGATTGTTTATATAATAAATTATATAAATTATAGTAATTATAGCAAGTTCTTATAGTTAAGCCAGTTGTATTGGGTTTTGTTGTTTTAGTGAAGGATATCAGCATGCTAAGCATGGTGTCGAAAACCATCAGCCACCGCCTTATTAATTATATCTCAACCTCATCAGGAAGCAGAAGGCTTTTACAGCAAGATTTTCATAATTTGGAGCTGGCTGGCAGAAGACAAGGCCCCTATATGCTGGAGCACTACAGATCTCTAGGTGACCTATAAAATGAGAATTGTGACAAATAAAAAGCTATACTTAATTAAGGGGATTCTATTATTTAATTCTTTTTGCCAGTGGGAAATAGGGATATTTTCCAAATATTGCCTGGTATATGAATGATTTCATTATTTTCAATATGAACATTTACCATTAATCATATATTCCTTCTAACTGTAATTCCAACAGTTCTTTTTTGATAGGTTTTTCTTTAAAATTAAGTGTAAATGAAAGTATATTTGAAAAGAACAAGCAAATGTGATCATTTTTTATCTTTCTGTTATATGGCTTAAATTGCAACATAAGCATTTAGGGAACTGATATTTCTGTGCAGCAGTTTCCTGTGAAACGAGTTTTTTCTCTGAATCTCTTATCCCTTTCAACCATATTCTAATCCTGTAAAAAATGAATCAAGATTTAAAAATAATACATTGAATAAAATCACTTATTCCACATTTACTAATAAATCATATATTCCAAATTGCCCTTATCAAAGGGAGTTAGTTCTATATAATTTTTCTTCCCTTGGCCTGTAATCATTTTTCTTTTTTTTCCTCTCCTGGCTTATTGTTTCCATTCTCTCTAAAAGGAATAATGAAATAAAAATCTAATTTGGACCTTACTGATGAACATCGATTTAATCACAAAACTGCTGCATATAATTAACCTTAGTATAGTAATAAAACCAAAATACATCAGGGTGAAATTCAGAGCTAAATAAAGGCAAAAGAGCAAACTAAGCAAATGTTGCATGATTGTAGCTCAAGGATCCCTAATTTTAAGATAATTATCAGGAACACTCTAAGCATAAAATAAGACTTTAAATATATAAATAGATTTAACTATGACAAAATAAGTATAAATTTGTTGTATAATCTTACCATATTTTTCAATTTTAATAAGCCCAATGAATGAAAATTAACTGATTTTAATCATTATTCTTAGCTATTATTAAACATTATATTATATTTTTCAAGGTTTAGGTGGGTATTAAAATGCTTATTTCAATATTTGGTTTTGATCAAATAAAAGAACAAATTAGTCCAGTTTTTTCCACTATGATCACAAGTCTCCTGTACTTAAACAAAACTGTCTGAATAATAAGTGAAAATCCTTCATTAGTCTGGATTTCCTGGGGTTTTTTTTTAATAAATTAGTTGTATAATAATAATTTTAGATTTCTATAATACTTTTTATATTTCATATCATTTGATCATATACTTACATTTAATTTATATGTTTACTTCAAGCTTCCATTTTGCTTTGATGGTAGACACTTAGTTCTTCTAAGTTCTAAGTTAAGATTTCTTAACATTTAAGTACATGGACCATTTCTTCTTACTGCTATTCTTTCCTAATCTTTTATGGATTTCACATAGTAAGATAACATTTTCAGAATCTTTCTGAAGATTGTGAATTTTAATTTTCTGCTTTCATACAAGAAACAGAGCAGATGGCTAATAGGGAGAAAAGCATTGCATCTAAGTCTATTTTTGTAGTGGGAAAAAAAGGAATTTAAGAAGTTGGCCTGCAACTGCTCTGAGCACCTGTGTCTAAAAAAAAAAAAAAAAAAAAAAAAAAGCAACAAAAAAATTAGCCAGTATTATTGACATTTTGTGGATTTAATTAATATGCCTTGGAAGGAAGGTTTTTATATTACAAGCAAACAACTAATATTCAATTACAGCTTCTTTATTAGAGATCAAGTGCCAAAATAGAAAAGGAAAACATTCACTACTGAGAGTCTATTACATGTAAAACTAAGCAAAGCCAGTATTTAAAACTTCAGATATGATCCTAAGTTAATCAAATAGAGTCATGTTTAAAAATATATCAGTAAAATTTACAAGTTTATATGTAATTTTGAATCTTTTATTTTTTCTAATTACATGTAAAAACTATTTTTAACATTTTTTTAATTTTGAGTTCCAAGTTCTCTTCCACCCTTTCTCATCCCCCTTCATTAAGAAGGCAATTTAATACATGTACAGTCATGCAAAAAGTATTTCTATATTAGTCATGTATAACTTGACTAATTTATAAATGAGGCGCAGCTAGGTGGCACAGTGGATAGAGCCCTGAAATCAGGAGGACCTGGGTTCAGATATGGTCTCAGACACTTAAAATTCCCTAGCTGTGTGACCCCGGGCAAGTCACTTAACCTCAATTGCCTCAGCAAAAAACAAACAAAAAAAAAAAAAAACCATTTATAAATGGAAGAATTATTACCTTTGTTGCTGCTGCAAATTGTGTTTTAGGTTTTTCCCCTCTGAAATAAGTTTATTTTCAGAATAAGAATAGATTATATCTGCCACAGGTCTGTTAATATTTCTATTTTAGGAGTACAACCTATGTAAAGTCATGGAAAGCACATAATCCATTTACTGAAACTATAGCAATAACTATTCAAAGTATAAAGTTCTGTGGGAAATTAAAGATTTTAAAAAATTATCCAAAAACAATACTATAAAACCTTTATATGTTCTCCCCAAAAGGATGTTTTTAAAGGAAAAGTTTTTAACACAATACTATCTCAAAACATATACTTTGTGCTAACAAAACTATTTCCAACTTCTGGAATTTTAATATCTATAATTTTAAATTTCTACTTACTTGGGGGAAAAGTTAAAATCGCTTTTGCCATTCTAGCCAGTTTCCTCTTTGACAACAGTGTTTTCTTGTGCTTCCCTGTACAGATATGATGTCAAAACATATAGGTTTCCCTGATGTATCTTCAAATTTTACTCATTAAGCCTTTTTTAACCCAAATATTTTCCCAGATTTGCAACTTGAGAGCCAATAAAATAATTTTTACTATACTAAGCTTTTTATTTTTTATTTATAGAATAACACAAGCAATTCTGTAATAAAGTATAATAAAAAAGATGATTGCACATGAAACTGCAATATCATATTTTTTACAGAATATGGCCCTGGGTGTCAAAATGGATATTAAAACAACTTAGTAAACAGCATATGCCTTGCACCTTCTTGCCAAACTTTGTCTTACCAGCTCACAGTTGATTTGGTATAGTATTACTTTGATGTATTCAAGAGCCATGTGTCTACTTGGTCTGTTTAAACTACTTGTTATTTTCTTATATGTGTATCTGTTTGCTTTTTCAGGTTTATTGTTTAAAAGGTGTACCTTGCTGCTACCCACAAAAGAAAGGTTAAAGTACATTCACAAGATACTCTCAGAAGTAAGAATAAGTTTGTACTTATTCTTATACTTATATTATATTTACATAAATTTATTTTATAGTAAGCATATTTTATAACCAATTTGCAATAATTTCTAATCTATTTCTTATAATTTTCAATTCTTGTCTTTGGATAATTAAGAAAACTCAAGAATTATTTATTCATATTATAAAATATAAACATTTATCTTGTTTTTAAATTACATTTTAAGTGTAAATAAGGATTTTATTCAGATTTATGGGATTTCTATGGGAGAATGTAAAAAACAGTGTGCTTGGAGTAGTGTTAATCATTGAATGACTATGGCCTCAGTCAAACTGAGACCTGTTGAAGAATTTAGCTTAAGAAGGCCAAGGTCTCCCATTGCATCCAGGACTATTGCCAGGTATCCTGATCTATATCTGGCCACTAGACCCAGATGACTCTGGAGGAGAAAGGGAGGAAGATAACCTTGCACAGCCCTCCCTCACTTAAATCTAATTCACTTGCATTTCATGGCATAACCTCTCTGATGTCATGATATTCTTTGAGAACTAAGGACAAAACAACAACAACTACAACAACCTAGCTATATACTGTGGGAAAATCACTTAACCTTTTAGATCATAGTTTCCTCATGTATAAAATGTGGTAACAATACTTGTACCACCTACCTCATAAGGTTGTTACATGGAAAGCACTATAAAGTGCTCTATAAATTTGAACTATTATGATTCCCTCCCTTTTTAAAAAACTTATGTAGGAATTAGAATGGGTCTTTTTTTCCAAAAGATTTTTTTTTAATTTTCAAAGGAATATTTACTTTGTTTCTCTCCCACTTCCCCTTTCCCGTTCTGTTGTCCTTCCATCCACTCTCTCACTGAGAAAGCAAGAAAAATAAAACCCCTTACAAATAAGTATAGTCAATCAAAACAAATTCTAGAGTTGATTAGACATGTCCAGAAAAAAATATGTCTTAATCTGCACTCCAAATATAATGCTTCATTATCAGAAGGTGGGCAGCATAGTTCTTAGAACTTTCCTTCTATTGCTATATTGTAATAATAATTTTTTTTGGCAAAAAACCCTTATTTTTTAGATGTTCAGAAAAAGAGTAAAGTTGATTTTAATCATAACAAAAAACATCAACTTTAAAAGATCAGTATTATAAATTTATGACAACATTATTAAATATTGTATTCAAAAAATTTCACTATATAAAAACAATCATCTAAATCAAACAATTTCTGTCTAAGACTGTAAGGGCAACTTATAAGGTTTCTACCTGCATTAGTAATACCTTCTGTATACTAATTCTGTATACTAATACAATTCTGTATACTAATACAATCACAAATCTGATCACAGTTCCCAGTTAATAAGTATAAAATATTTTTTATATATCATTTATCATATTGGTATGGTATTCATTTGGAATGGAGTTCTAGCCTAAATTGTAAGATCTCCAAAACTGATCTTTCTGCTTTCTGTGATTCCCTCTTCCAATATGTTCTATACATTGTCCCAATCTTTCTTCAATAAAATTTAAAATTCCTAAAACATTGCCATTTTCTGTCATATTCCCACATAAAAACTTTCAAGAGTCTCCTATTTTTATGATTGAATCCAATTGTTTAATCCTATCGCCTATCTAATTTGCCCCATCTAACCAATTCAACATGAATCTTCTCCAGGCATACAATTCTCCTTAGTGTTACCTGAATATACTATATTAATTTCTGTCTCTTTATACCTTTGACTATACTAATTTGCCACTTAAAATTTCTTCCCTCTCCTCCCTGCCTTTTAAATTATATAAACCTTTCAAGGTTAAATTAAGTCCCACCTCTTTCATAAAGGCTTTCTCAGTCTTCTATCCCAAATGTATTTCTTTCTCCATTGAACTCTTATAATATTTATTGTTTTCCAACCAACTTAGCATTTATACATAAACTTTCTTATATTATTATTTAACTGTGTAAAAATTATCTCCTCTAAGGAAATTCTAAGTTTCTTGAGAGCATAAATCCTATTTAATAGGGGTTTTTTGTATCTATCATGCAGAGATATGGCACATAGCCAGGCACTCAATAAATGTTATGAAAGTAAATTTGAAAGTCAAACTTCAGTTCAATTGATGAGGAAATAATAGCTTTTCTCTTTACAGGTTTCATGTTTTAAATTCAGTGGTTGTGGAATTCCTATGCAGTGTTTAGGATTGCCTTGTTATGGAATGTTTTTACAGGTACTGTACCTTTTTAAGCAAAGGAGAAAGAGCATTTTTTAATTAATTAGTAGTAAGTAGAATTTAGAAGTGTATCCTATGGCCAAGTAATGGAGATGGAAATAATTTTAAGAGAACAGCAGTAATTAATTGAACCTTTGACAATATTATTTTGTTATAGACAGCATAGCTCACATCTGCCCTAACTACATTATTCTGACCAACACCATTTTGTAATCATTAAAATATTTTACTAAATATCTTCCTTAAAGCTGTGAAACTCTAATATCTTTGACCAATTGTACATTTATAATATTATTCCTACAGAACACTATCTATTCTTGATAAGGTTGTTTCATCAAAAGTTGTGATCTCCCAAAACCATAGATGGGACTTCCCTGTATTCTAACTCCACCTTGAATTTTTATTGTGAATTTCTTACAAAATTTGACATGAATGCTTAAAATTTATGGAGTTGTCTCAGTGATCTCTGGATCTAGAAACAGTAAAAAGAAAAGAGAAAATGCTACAGTCCTAAAAATATAGTACATCTAATGAATTCAAGGATTTGGACTAAGTCTTTAAAATTCATTGTAAGCTCTGGTATATCTATATTTTCAGAAATTAATCTTTTTTGTTATTGAAACTATTATTTCAATAAAAAGTTACAACATGGGTAATCTTGAAAATAAATGATAAATTCTGAGACTATATTTAGGAATGCCTTTCTTAAAAAAATGAACATTTTTCTAAATTAATTGGCTGGAAGCAATTTCAAATAACTTAAAGAAGACATTTTTAAATGGCAGAAATTCAATTGAATTATTCTACTGACGAATTTATGTACCTAATCATCTTTCTGTTTTAAATTTCTTTTTAACAAATGTCTGACTTAGCTTTGCTGTTTTTCCTAATAGATAATAATAAATTTTTGCTGTAATAAACTCTTCTGATGCTTACTCCATCTAAATGTCATAAATGAATTCCCATATTTATAATATTTTAGTTATTGGTAAATAATAGGGTTTTGTTTATTTGCTTTTCATTACAATCTCTGTTAATAATTCTAAAAGTAAATACCACAGTATAATTCTGAGTGAAATCCTTAAACCAGTGTTTTTGAAATCTTGTCAAAAAGTAGGGCTTGTTAAAGAATCAAATTTTTCTCAGTATACTGCTGTCAAAGTAAAGGTGCCAGTTCAGATGTTAAAGTTCTAGACACGACCTTAGGGACAGCTAGATGTCACAGTGGATAGAGCGCCAGCCCTGAAGTCAGGAGGACCTGAGTTCAAATGTGACTTCACATACTTAACACTTCCTAGCAGTGTGACCCTGGGCAAGTCACTTAACTCCAATTGCCTCAGCAAAAAAAAAGCAAAGTTCAAGTCAGTGCATGCAATAAAATAATGAACTATATGTATACGAATTTCATTTAGAAAGTCTATTGAAAAGTGAATGCCTTTCTCAACAAAAGAAAGGAATTTCAATTTGGAGCATCTAAATATATTATTTATAAAAACTTTTTCTATATAGGTAGAAAATCCATAATTGATGATAACAAAATATGCTGCAAATCATCTTTATAAAAAGCAAAAGTAATCTGAATTTCAATCTGATGGTCTGCATACACAGTATTTCCTTTATTTTGTTTTCTTTAGACCTTAACAGCAGGTTGGGATGAGTTGGAGTGCCATCGTGTTTACAACTTCCTGTGTGAGTTGACTAATCTACCCCGCAAGGTGCAGACAGTTGTTTGTAGTAAACCAGGTAAAGATGTGATATTCAGACAGAGCATTTTAAAAGGGGGGGGGGGGAACAAGAAGAAATAGAGACCAAGATTCAAAAGCAGATTCATTACAATATTTTAAAAATTAATTTTGAATATCACTGTCAGACTGATCCTTGTTATTGTCCCTTGAACATTACTTGTAAATTCCTGCCTTAATGCCATGTTTGTTCACATTTGTTACTCATCATATTCTGCCTTGTCTTGCTAGTAATTATATACATGAGAAGAAATATAGTCAATTTAGACAATAATTTTTGATTACAATCTTTTTGATTCGGTTCAGTTTAACAAATACTGTTTGCTTTGTTCAGGGTGCTGGGTAGTATGGAGACTACAAAGACAAAAAGGAAACAATTACTGCCCTCATATTTACATTATACTGAGGAACACAATATGTACACAGAATAGTGAATAAAATTTGAAGGGAAAGAGAGCACTAACAGCTGGAAATATTAGGAAGGCTTTGAGTATAACTTTAAAGGAACATAATGATTCGGAAAGATAAAAATGAGATACTACCTTTCAAGACTAGAGGAAAGGCTATATGAATGGGAAGAGATAGAAGTGTGTATAACAAACACCTGATAGACCAATTTGACTTGAATATAGAGTGTGTAAGGTTGAGGGAATAATAATGAAATCAGGCTGTAACTAAATTGTGGAGAGTTTTAAATACTAAATTTAGGATCTTGCATTTAATCCTAAAGGCAAAAGAGAGACTCTGAAGGTTTTTCTACAGGGAAATGAGATTATTCCTCAAGAAGATTATTTTGGTAATTGGGTAGAGAATTTATTATAAAGGGGAAAAATGGAGGAAATTAGGAGGCTACTACATTAATCCAGGTAAGAGGTGATGGGGGTTTGAAATAAAGCAGTGGATGAGTAAGTGGGGCTTAAAAAATAGGACAGGTGCAAGATATGTTATGGAGGTAGAATTGATAGGATTTGGCAACTAAGTAGATAAAAGAGTAACTCCAAAATTATGAATCTGATTTGCCTCAGAGAATGTGGTAGCATCATCAACAAAAATAAAGGTGAAAGTAGGAAATAGGTATCAATGGGGAGGAAGACATCTGTTTTTTTCATTTTGAGTTTGATATGCCAATGAGGCACCCAAGTAGAGATATCCATCAGGTAGTGGAAATTGGAGAACTGAGATCCAGGAGAGATATTAGGATTAAGATGTTATAGATTTGGAAAACATTTATATAGAGATGCAGACATCTTGATAATGCAGACAATTGAATTCATGAAAGTAGGTGATATCCCTAAGGAGAATGAGACAGAAAATAGAGTCTAGGACTGAACCTTGAGTAATGCTCATGCTTAGAAAGTAGGAAAGAAACATGGAACCAGCAAGGAAATTGGAGAAAGACACCTATGCGACTTGTCAAGTATTTTAATATAATTAACATGTAGTGGACTTCCTAGGGGAGGGGAGGGGACTTGGGGAGAAAATTTGTAATGGAAAGCTTTGTAAGGGTCAGTGTTGAAGAACTACCCATACATATGTTGTGCAAATAAAAAGCTTTAATAAAAAATAAAAAAAAAAAACAAAGGAAATTGGAGAAAGAATGGTCAGACAGGAAAAACAAGAGAACTATGTCATAGAATCAAACAAAGAAAGGGGAAGAGATACTAAACTACAAAACACTTTCCACACAAATAAAATCAGACCTAATCAATTGGAAAAACATTAAGTGCTTATGGGTAGGCTGAGCGAATATAATAAAAATGACAATACTACCCAAACTAATTTACTTATTTAGTGCCATACCAATCAAACTCCCAAGAAATTATTTTACAGATCTAGAAAAAATAGTAGCAAAGTTCATTTGGAAGAACAAAAGGTCAAGAATTTCAAGGGAATTAATGAAAAAAAGACACATGAAGGTGGCCTTGCTGTACCAGATATAAAACTATATTATAAAGCAGCAGTCATCAAAACCATTTGGTACTGGCTGAGAAATAGAGCAGTCGATCAGTGGCATAGAATAGGATATCAGGACAAGCTAGGTAATAACGTTAGCAATTTAGTGTTTGATAAACCCAAAGACCCCAGATTTTGGGATAAGTACTCACTATTCAGCAAAAACTGCTGGGATAATTAGAAACTAGTGTGGAAGAAATTAAGGCTGGACCCACACCTAACACCGCACACCAAGATAAGATCTAAATGAATTCATGATCTAGATATAAAGAGTGATGTCATAACCAAATTAGAGGAACATAGGATAGTTTACCTCTCAGA
>JAJPUD010008193.1:35354-49521 GCA_023553655.1 Myrmecobius fasciatus
TTTTTTTTTTTTTTTTTTTTTTTTTTGCTTTTTGCTGAGGCAATTGGGGGTTAAGTGACTTGCCCAAGGTCACACACAGCTAGGGAATGTTAAGTGTCTGAGACCAGATTTGAACTCAGGTCCTCCTGACTTCAGGGCTGGTGCTCTAACCACTGCGCCACCTAGCTGCCCTAGATCTGGAACTCTTTATTGAACACCAGATAGATAATTTTGATTATATTAAAAAGTTTCTGTACTAACAAAACTAATGCAGACAAGATTAGGAGGGAAGCATCAAATTGGGAAATCATCTTTACATTTAAGGGTTCTGATAAAGGTCTCATCTCTAAGATATATAGAGAATTGTCTCATATTTATAAGAATTCAAGCCATTCTCCAATTGATAAATGGTCAGAGGATATGAACAGACAATTTTCAGATGATGAAATTAAAACTATTTATAATCACATGAAAAGGTGCTCCAAATCACTATTGATCAGAGAAATGCAAATTAAGACAACTCTGAGGTACCACTATACATCTGTCAGATTGGCTAAAACGACAGGAAAAGATAACAGTGAATGTTGGAGGGGATGTGGGAAGACTGGGACACTGATGCATTGTTGGTGGAGCTGTGAACGGATCCAACCATTCTGGAGAGCCATTTGGAGCTATGCTCAAAAAGTTATCAAACTGTGCATACCCTTTGACCCAGCAGTGTTTCTATTGAGCTTATATCCCAAAGAAATCATAAAAGAAGGAAAGGGCCCCACATGTGCAAGAATGTTTGTGGCAACTCTTTTTGTGGTGGCTAAAAACTGGAAACTGAGTAGATGCCCATTAATTGGAGAGTGGCTGAATAAATTATGGTATATGAATGTTATGGAATATTATTGCTCTGTAAGAAACGACCAACAGGACGATTTCAGAGAGGCCTGGAGAGACTTGCATGAACTGATGCTGAGTGAGATGAGCAGAACCAGGAGATTGTTGTACACGGCAACAACAGTACTATGTGAGGATCAGTTCTAAGGGACATGACTCTCTTCAACAATGAAATGCTTCAAACCAATTCCAATTGTTCAGTGAAGAAGGCCATATACACCCAGAGAGAGGGATGTGAAATGTGGACCACAACATAACATTTTCATGTTCTCTATTGATGTTTGCTTGCATTGTATTTCCTTTATCGGATTATTCTCTTATAGATACGATTTCTCCTGAACAAAAAAAATGATGTGTGGCAATAACTATACATATATTCGATTTAAGTATTCTAGCATAATTATCATGTAGTGGATATCCTGCTATCTAGGGGAGGGGTGGGGAGTAGGGGGGAAAAATTTGTAACAGAAAGCTTTGCAAGGGTTAATGTTTAGGAATTACCCATACATATGTTTTGCAAATAAAAAGTATTAATAATAAAAAAAAGAAAGGGGAGGAGATAGTGAAAGTATTAAAAAGCTGCATAGAAAACCAAGAGGGTAAGGGGCTGTGAGGTCACTGGTAATTAGAAAAAACCCTTCCAGTAGAATGGTGGGTAGGTCAGGAAGTTAAATTGCAAAGGGCTGAGAAGTGAGTCGGAGTTGAGGAAGAGGAGGTAATAAGTCTAGACAGGTCTAGGAATTTGTCAGTAAAAAGGAAAAAGCTAGGATTATATCTTGAGACCTAACTATAGATCTGAGAAAAAGTTTTGAAGAATGTGGGAGACCTTGACAAGTTTGAAGGCAATGAAAAAAAAAAAAAGAAAGCCAAGAGATAGGGGTAGATTGAAAATAAGAGAATTATGGATGGAACATGCCTCTAGAGGAGACAGCAGAATATAGGATCTAGGATACAAGTCACAAAGTCAGGTATTGGGGTTAACTTTGACAAGAATGGTCTTCTGTGATAAAGAAAAGTAAGGATTTTGAGGAGTTCTGAGATGTGAGTTGGGGGAGATGGAGTACAAAACAGATGATTTGAATTTTCTTAGCAAAATAGGCAAGGTTATTTTCTGGGAGAGGGAAGAGGAGGTAAGAAGTTACTGGAGGCTTAAAGAGAAAATAAGGTTTGAAGCAGTCACTGAGGGAAATAGAATAGAAGAAAAAAATTTAAAAATAAAAGATTATTATGCGGCAATAAAGGCATAATTGGGTTCAGATAACATCAGTTTACATAGTGAATCCAGTATTCACAATTACGTTACTTCCTTCTACAATGTTCAATAAAGTTAGATATTCATAGTGTAGAAGTAACTTCTTGCTTCATGATGTAGAAATTCATTGTATGAGACTGGTAGCATACCTTTTTACTCTATGTTGACTAATGATATGATACATGCCTTCCATATTTCTCATTTTTTAAAAATTGGGAATCCCTTGAGGTTCTGACCAAATAGTTCTCTTTTTCTTTAACCATGCTCCTAATTTTAAAATATAGAACAGGGCAAGAACAGTGAGCAGATTAGCAAAGCTAGAAAATTGAGGCAGTTTAAGAGAAAATTCCTAGATTATTACTTCTTGTCTAGAGATTCCAGCTCTTTAAAAATCTGTTATTTTATTGATGTGTTATTCTCTCTAGCTATGTTGATTGTAGACAATTTTAGTCCATTCTTTATATATCTGATACACAGTCCATCATCAGGCTCATATTTGAAGCCTTTCTAATTTTGTAAAATCTGTCAAATTTTATAGCACCACAACACAATGGGGCATCAAAATTGTACTTTACTTGAGATTCTGGCTTGGTAGACTATTAGGATGATTGTGTAATCACACTGTGGGTATTGCCTTGCTCCTGATTTTCCAGAATTTTTTTTGAAGGTAGATTTATCTTATTTCTTTCTTAGGAAGTGCCAGAAAATTGGAGTTAAGGATTAGATTATTCTGTCGGAGTGTCCTACTAGATCATTGGATGCAGCGAAGTGACTCTGCGTTTTGGTTGACTCGAATACTAAAACCATGGCCAATGGTGAATCAGGCACGACTGCTCTATATAATCTTTGGACCAATATCATCTCAGGATGGTAAGCACAGATTTTTTCAGCAAAGCCACATTTCTGTTTAACAATTTATTTTAAAGGGGAAATATAGTTTTATAATACTTTTTGGTTTCCCCATTCCTAATAATCATTCAATATTTCAAAATTATATGTGTATATTTCTGGACCCTTAGTGAAGAGGAACATAGTACTCTCTGGGGTAGCTCATTTACTTTGTGTAAACCTAATTCTTAAGAAGGAAGCATCTCCTTATTTTAAGCCTAAATCTACCTTTCTGCAGTTTTTTTTAAATGCTTTACTTAATTTTAATTTTAGGGTTTTATTTACAAACATTTACTTTTCACAATATTGATCCTTCCCCCATCCCCCCCAAAAAAAATTGAGCAGTAAAAAAAAAAACTCTCATAATAAATATATATAGTCCAGAAAAAAAATTCCCATATTGGCAGTGTCCAAAAATGCCTTTCAAGTCTATCACCTTTATGCCAGAAAATGATTAGTGTATGTTTCATCTTTCAATGAATCATGGTTTGTTATTGCATTGATCAGAGTTCTAGTCTTTCAAAATTGCTTTTTTTTTTTTGCCATTGTATAAATTGTATAGCTTCATTTGCTCACTTCATTTTATATCATCTATTGAGATCTTCCTAGTTTCCTCTGAAAGTTTCCATTTCATAATTTCTAAAGGCATTCATATGTTATAATTTATTTAGATATTCCCCAATGGATAGGGACCCCTTTAGTTTCTAATTTTTTCTACTGTCAAGAGTCACATATTTTGTACATATGCATTTTTTTCTTCCTTTTTTGATCTCTTTGGGATATAGACCTACTAGTGGTATTGGTAGGTCAAAGTGACTTTGAGGGCATAGTGCCAAAGTGCTAGCTCTACAACAGTGTATTCCTGTTTCCCATAGTTCCTCTAACATTATTGTTTTCCATTTTTGTCATCCTAAGCAATCTGATGGGTGTGAAGTAGAACTCAGAGATACTTTCATTGCATTTCCTTAATCATTGATTTGGAGTAATTTTCATATGGTTGTTGATAGCTTAGATTTTATCCTCTGAAAACTGCCACTGTGTATCTTTTGATAATTTCTTTTGGGGAGAATATAGCTCTTGTTCTTATAACATTCCTTATGTATCTTGCATATAACCTTTATTAGAGAAACTTGCTGAAGATTTTTCCCTTGTTATATTTCCTCTTTAATTTTAACTAATTTTTGGTACAAAAGCATTTTAATTTTACGTAATAAAAATGTCTATTTTATCTTTTGTGATTCTTTCTATCCTTTGGTCATGAACTCTTCTCTTATTTATAAATCTGAAAGGTAAATTTTTCTTTGCTTTCCTAATTTTTTATGATGTCATTATGTCTAAATTACATATCCATTTGAAGTTTATCTTAGTATTTAATACAAGATGTTAGCTTATATATATACATAAATAACATGAAAACAGAAATTATATAATTATTATATAATATAAATATAATTTTCTATATATAATTCTCTTTGTATATAATTATATATATATATAATTTCTGTTTTCATTTTTCCCCAAAATTTTTATATGGCATATTCTTGTATTAGTTGAAAACTTTAAGTTTCAAAGATGGAAACTGTTCTGCTACAGTTCATTATCAAATATATTTCCATTCTTTCCAATTTTTAAATTTAAAAAGTGCTCTACATTTTAAAATATTCAATCAATTCTTTGTTATCTAGATAATTAGAAAAGAATAATGTAACTAGTAATCCAAAATAACTGCTAAAATATGTGTTTTTTATAATGTATTGTGATATGTGTGCCCATATGTGCTCTTTCCTTCTCACAAGCAGATAATTTAAAAATTGACATGATTTGTATGTTCTGATTTAAAATATTTACAAAGGTGGCAAGGATAAGCATATTCTTAGTGTAAATCAGCGTTTAATATTTATTTGATTAAAAAATTCAACAAAGTCATGAAGAGACACAAAAGACCTATTACAATGGAGGGAGAGAAGAAAGGGAGATGAGTATTGTTTGAAGCTTGATCTCATCAGTTTTGACTCTGAGGCAATAACTTAATCATTCAGTTAGGTATAGAAATTTATCTAACCCTATAAAGAAGTAGGAGGAGAAAGAGGAAAGAAAAGGGAGAGTCAGGATAGAAGAGAAGGCAGAAAAACTAGGGGAAAAGGTAAGAAAAGAGGAAAAGGGGTGATAAAAGATAAGGTAGTAGTGGAGTGGGTTAAAAAAATACAATAAAATTACAAAATCCTATTTTTCTTCATCCCTGTTTGTGTTTGTCAATAGCATTATCTTTATGCTGAAAGCATTACTTGGCTTAATGAAACAACCTTTCTTTTGACTACTTTAAATGTTAATGTTTCCTTATTCAAATGAAGAACATTTTAAAGTTATATTGTAATTTAAACAGACCCTCCATTATGAAAGTTCAAATAAATGTAATAATGTGCTTATTAAATAATGAGATTTCATTTTTTTAATCCTATTTATTTTTTAAACTACTGAAACCATCTGCCTCTCAAAGAAATTTTGTCACATTTTACTTGTTCCATTTATTCAGGACAGGTGGTTTGGCAAAAAATGACAGAAGGACCTACAGATGAAACCAGTCTAAAAGGCTTAGCTGATGCCATTAAATTACTGTATGACACTGACACTAAAGAGTGGACAGCAGATGATGTAATCAGTCTTGTAGATGAACTATCAGGTAAAATGTATTTTTACCATTGTTGATTTCTGAGAATTCTGCTTTCAAAGCATAATTATTAAATTGAAGGCAATTTCCATGTGGAATAAATTTCCTATTTTAAATCATAATGCTCAAATATTTTGCTGGTAGTGAATTTGGGAAATGTAATTTTAAGGTTGAAGAGAATGAATATAAGTTAGTCCAGATACTGGCTATACAGTTATACATATGCATATGTAATTTATAAATTCTCCTAGTAAATAATCAGCCCAGACTTCAAATTCCATCTCTGCATGTTTTAACAAAGTAGATACATAAGGGATACATAGAGGAGAAAACTCTCCACTTGCCACTACTATAAGGGAGGAAAGAGTAATTTCCAACCCATGTATAATCCTAAAGGTACTGTATACAGATTCATTCCATCTTACCTTGTAATATATGAATCAGAGAGTTGGAATAAACATATTATGAGTGTATTTGGACTACGTGACATTAAAATTTTTATTCTGATTGAATATTATAATTGAAAAACTAAGGTATTTTTCTGAGTTAGAGGTATTCATTTTCTCTTTTATAAAAGTATATAACGTGTCTAATGATGATTACTACCATCATTGAACAACTTCTCATCAAGTAATTTTTTTTTTTTTACAATAAAAGTGGTTCCCCGAGAATGGCTTCTGGAGAATAATGCACGTCTCCTTATCCTAAGCGGGAACAACATTTGTTTCACCTTCATGGCTAGCAAAGCTGTGAATGGACGGGCCAATGAACTAGCACGGATGATAGTCTTTTTGGCTTTGGTAAGAACAGAACAAAGTCTCTTCTAGTACCCAGACTAACACTATATTCACCACCACTTAAAAACTTGTTGGATCACTCTCCCCGTATAACTGAAATATACTTAAAATATCGATTATTTTGAGATATTAAGAATGCAAGTATATCTTAAAATGTTTTAAAAATATATACAATAAACTAACATCTTCTGAAAATCTTTCATATCTCTCCCTCCCTCCCTTATCCCTTCCCCTCTTCCAATTTATATCCCTTACCACCTTAGAGGGATAAGAATTAATGTTAGATCTTAGTATCATCCATCATTCCCTTTATTTGACAGATGAGAAAACTTAAGTGCAGAATGATTATTCACCAAGATCAATCAGATAATTAGTAGCACAACCAGAATTCAGATTTAGTTCCTTTAACTCTAAATCTAGTGTTCTTTCTACTATACCATGTGACTTTTTTTTTCAAAATCTAATTTTAAAAAACACCTTTTGAGGAATACTTTCCTATTTAACTTTTCTTAAACCTAAACACTCCTTTTCTCTAAAACTTCTGTGTTGAGTTTGTATTCTGTCTCAACTCTATGATTCTATGTTTTTAGCTTTCTTTACAACCTTTGCTAACATTCTTGTCATTTGTGTATGTGTGTCTCATCATGTATAGTCCCCCCCCCCAAGGGACTATAAAATCTCTGAGGGAAGGGATTGTCTTTTTATTCTTTAGGACCCTAGTGTGGTGTTTTGTATGTAAGAGATATTCAGGAAGTACTTGCTGTCTGACTGATAATAATTAGTTATCCATATTCTGATCCAGTTTTTCATGATGTATATCTGCTACACATGATGAGCTGGTCATCTGAAAGGTTAGTGAATAAAACTTTCCCCCTTCATGAGCAAATTTAGATACAAATATGCAACTGATACTTACAAATATTATACTTAAATTAGTATAAATAATCTCTAAAATGCTATACATGTCAATATTATTAGATTTTTTTCCTATAATGGTTCTTATGTTAAGTAATAATATTTGTTAACAACCACAGATCTGAATAATTCTTTAGCAGTGTTTCTCAAAATTAATTGACTGTGGAACACTTTTATACTTACAATAAAATTCATAAAAGTCATGTATGCTGATGGAAGTTAGAAGAAAAAAGATGGGATGGTCTACTATTATGGCTATCATTGGGATAAAAGAAGGCTTGGAGAATTTGGAGCTAATATGGAAAAATAAGTCTCTTGTCATGCCAAAAATGCCAGACAGAATTTTTGATAATGCACAATTCCATAATTTTGGATGGAAAAATATCTCTAGCATCAAAATGTTCTTAATCCTTAATCACAGCATGTAAGACATTGGGGTTCCCCAGTATACAGTTTATGAAGGAGAGATTTAAATTTTTTTTTCTAAATTTGTACTTTTGAATGAGTTTTGTCTTGAGAGCATTTTCCATTCTAGTGTTACATAGCTAAAACTGAATATTTTTCAAAACACATCATGATCCAACACAATTATACAGTTTAATTTAATAATGATTTTAAAATCAACAGTATTTCTTTCTTGTAAAAGATATTTGTAAAAGTCAAAGAGTAAAATATGGAAAGTAATTGTTTGTATCTAGTTCAACATTCCCTTTACTGTTATCCCTTCTTCATTGGGACTTTTCCTACCGTCTTTTTGATATAACTCAGGTCAGCATAAAAAATTCAATGGCAATTTTGAAGGAGTTTTGCAGAAGCAAGCTATGGATGAGACTTGAAGGCCAGCAGATAACAGAGCCTATGACCAAATATTTAACCCATATTTTACCATAAGGTGCTGTAAATGTCCCATAAATGAAAAAGAAGAAAGTCAGATTTCTTCTCAGTTATGAAGGGAAGGTAAAAAATCATCAATTTTCTACAACACAGTGACACCACACTCCTAACTTCTGCAATGTGGAAGGGATAACCATAATTATTATTAGCAGTAATCATCCTGATAACAGCTGTTATTTAAATGGCACTTTACAAATTGTTTAATGTTCCTATCTCATTTGATTCCTCCAACAACCCTATGAGGTGGTTTTTGTTGTTCACTAGTTTCAGCCATGTCTAGTTCATTGTGATCCATTTGGGCTTTTCTTGGCAATGGTACCAGAATTTTTCCATTCCCTTCTCCAGCTCATTTTACATTTGAGGAAACTGAAGCCAACAAGGTTAAATGGCTTGTTCAGAGTCACACAGCTAGTGAGTGTCTGAGGCCACATTTGAAACTCAGGTCTTCCTGAGTCTAGGCCCAGCACTTTATACACAGTAACCCCTAGCTGTACTAAGGGAGTTAGTATAAGTATAATGACAACCATTTTATGATGAGGGCAGAAACTAATGTTCAAGAATATGGCAACTTGTCTAAAACCATCTAGTTAGTAGTAGCAAAACCAAGTCCCCTAACACCTGATCCAGGTCTTTTACCTCTGTACCACAGCTATTGTCTATGCCAGGCCAAGTCAACCAGCATTTATTAAAGTGTCTACAATGTGCTAAGTAGGCACTGTGGTAAGTGCTGGGAATACAAAAGAAAATCACAGTTCCTGTTCTCCAAGAGCTCACCATCCAGTAGAGGAGACAACATGCAAATAGCTATGTACAGATAAAATATGTACAATAAATTTGGACACAATCAACAAAAGGAAAGTACTAACTAGCATTAAAGGGGTTTGGGAAAGGCTTCTTGAAAAAAGGTAGGATTTTAGCTGGTTCTCGAAGAAAGTCAGGAGATGGTGAGGAGGAAAAGAATTCCAGACATGGGGAAGAGCCAGTGAAAATGTATAGTATTGGGAGATAGAATGTCATATTCAAGGAAGAGACAAATTCTAACTTCAGGAGTTCCCACATTTATAATAATTTTTGTATGTTTAAATCAGGTTTGCGAGAAAGATCTATACTGCATGGACTGGGCAGTAAAAATGATGCAAAAAGTCTGCAAAGTCTTTAGCAGTCAGGTGGAGAGAAATAACTTCCTGCAGAATGTGGAAAATTCATTTGCACGTGTTATAATGGACATGCTGCAGTCAGTTATGTCTGGTGAGTATTTACATAGGCATTATACAAGTATGCAATAAAAATGTACAAGTCACATGACTAGGAAAGGGGAAAATTTAGAAGTAGCACCCACATTTTTTGACTCCTAGTCCAGTATATTTTGTTTTAAGCTTGCTGATTTGCCTTTTGTTAAATTATTCAGGCAAAATTTGGAAATCTTGTGTTTCAAATAAATTGTATTTTAAAATTAATTCTCCTCTCCCTATTCTCTCTATCCCGTTTCTGGCGTTTAGGAGACCGAGATGAAGAGGATAGCAGCTTTTTGAATTTGTTTCATCTTGTGAATGCACAGGCTAATTTTCATAAGGAAGTTTTATATATAACCATGAACAGTACCTCCACCTAAATATTCAGACATGATTTCAAGAGTGCCTCGTTGAGCCAACCTTTAGACAGCTGCTTTTTCTCAATGTTCATTTTTTCACACATGAAGGATAACGTGGGTGGGTGTTTTTTTTTAATCACCTAGTTATCGTGTCCTAAGAGCCAAAAAAAAAAAAAAAAAAAAAAAAAAGATGCTCTAGTTTAGCAACAACTGATTACACCATTGAACCTAGAATGTTTGGTAAAGATTTGTAAAGGAGTTTTGGATTGCTTAAAATATAAATTCACATTCTTTGCCATCTCTCTGAACATATAATCAACAATGAGAATATTATTCACATCACTGTTCACTTTTGTAGAAAGTAACAGATCATCTAGATATAAAGAAAACATTTCACTCCCTTTCTTTAAAGTGAATAATATACTTTGCTAGGGATTGAGATAAATGTTGCAAATAGAGAAAAAGTGTAAAAGGAAGGAAATTACCTACCTTACTGCCTGATCAGCTGCAGAAGTAAATTTGACTTTTTCTAGTGTGATTTCTTTCCTAAGGTTTTTGCCTTATCCTCAGAAAGTGAGTTACTTCAAAGGAGTCTGAAAAAGGAAACTGTAATTATCAGAGGTTAGAACAGATGAATTAGCCTCTGAGAGGTCTAGTTCAAAAGACAGTGGCTGTATCTGCAACCAAATTAAATCCCAACAAGAGGAATTTGGGATAAGCAGAGGTCTAGGATAATTTCAACCTAATCAACTGTTTCTGCCACATCACAGTTATAGCAAAAGTCACAGTCGGCAATGGGGCTAAAATTGTGTTAGAATCCATATTTCTGTAGCTCTGCCTTCCATCATTTCACTAAAGATAAAATGTTGGTGCCCTGCTATGCTCCTTTCAGGGTCTGGCACACTGAGCTTGACTTCTTTCACCAGACCTCCTGCTTCCTTCACCAAACTACTTGAAATGACTTACCTGAGAATGCAGAAAGAACCCTTGAAGATAGGATAGCTCTAATAAGAGGAGCTAATGGAAATTGTGGGAAATTCTGGCATGTTTGCTTGTGTTTGGTAAATGAATAAGACAGGAAATTGGACAAAACTAAAGAAAAGCATAAATTGTGGGAAAATATTAGTTGTGATAATATAAAAGCAGGGTTTCACTGAAGTTTCTGTCCCAACAGAATTTATCTTGGAAAATTTATGCTGTTAGAGGATCAAAAATGAACATTTCTTTACCATGATTTTTTTTTTGGCATGGAACTTTTTAAAGCATTTAAGAAAAAAGGGTCCAGCTTTAATTCCTTTGATAGTGGGAGTTTTTGTTCCACATTTTAGTTTAATTTTTCCACAGAAGACAAAGGTTCTTGCTTTGTTTTTTTTCTTTGGTTTCATTTTGTTCTTTTTTCTGATAATAATTTTCTCATAGTTGAGGTCTAAAAATTAAAAGTTGGAAGATATCAGAATATGTAATATAATTTTCATTTCAATATGATAGTGTTGTATCCACAGAAAGTCTTGTACATACTAGCATTTATTTAGTACAAATGTTGTTGAATCTAAGTTGAAAATATACCCTACTGAATAATTTTAGGGTAAAAGGGGGAAATTATTTTTTAAATAGTGATCATAATAGCTTGAAAGGTAATTATTTGCATATAGGTAGTAATGATTTTTCATATTGTTTCACTGTAAAAAGCTAAGCATCATGCATCTTAGTGCTAGAAATATGGCATATCAGGGTTTCTCTTATGTTATTATTGAAGCTATTTATTATTATCAAAGCTATTTAGTTTTTTTCAGCAAGATTACAAAATTAGTATAGTAAGGTTTCTCCAACCTGGATTTTAGATCTTATATTGTTTTGATTTGTATGGACAAGTTGACTATTCTAAAGAAAAAAAATTATATTTTGTTATACTTTTTCACAGTGAAATGTTATATCACCTTCCAATCAGAATTAGGGATAACCCAGAAAGTACATTCATTCTTTGTTGATGGTGGCTAGCTAATTTGTCTTAATTTGCTACCAACAAAAAATAAACTGACAGATTTTATAAGGCCAGTCTGAAGACTTCAATTTTGAAACCAAATTTGCAATTTCCTCAAGCTAACCAGTCCAGTTTTTCATGAAGTGATACTTACGTATTTGTCATCAGGAATAAATTGTGGAATTAAACTTTAAAAGAAAGTTTTCTATTATTGTCTTAAAAATTACCCCTGCTAAATTAAAGGAAGGGATATATAAGTTGCTACAAACCAGAGGCATTTGAGGGAGATAAATTGCATTGATAGCCTACAAGAAGGGCTGTTAATCAATTCTCACTAATTACAATAACAAAAAACTATAATAATAATATTGAAAATACTAAAAATTGCATGCATTTTTCCCATAAATTAGATTGAGAGACTTGTCTATTGGTCTTTTCTTCCATTGGTTTCCTTAGTCACCTATAATTTATTGATAAGATACAAGTCACTTCCACAAGAAATCAATTTCCAAAATGTCATTAATCATAATAATAACACTCAGTAAAAATAAATTCACAGTTTTTACCTAGTGGCAAGTGCTTTATATCTCATGAAACGATAGACCATCTCTTGTAAAAGGTTTTTTTTTTTTTTTTGGGGGGGGTAACAGTTTTTTTATTCCCAAGTTTCATCTTACTCAGTTGGCAAGTACAAAGAGGCTAAATTGTTACCTAAAAATTGATCTAGTCAAGTTGCTGATCATCAAGATGTACTTGATGGCATGTATATTGAGTACCTTATTTTATGCATTTTGGCTCTTATGATAATGTAGTTTGTATTCACACTTCCTCTATTAATAACAACAGATGCCAGAATTCTCATCTCCTTTTGAGGACTGGAACAATCAATCATAAGACATATATACACGTATATATGTGCATGTATGTATATATGTATAGTATATATATGTATGTGCATATATACATATATATAGTTAGAAACCATATTTGATACCAGTGAAAGTATAAGGAATAGCTTATCTTCACACAAGTGTTATACAGGTATCTTTCAAGATCTCTGTATTAAAAAAGGTTGTGAGGATAAAAAAGGAAGCATTTGGTGGGTGTCTGCCTGCTTAGTTATTATATACCTTAATAACAATATGACTTCACTACCAATTCTACAAGTCAGTTAGCTATGAAGCCTAGAAGAAATCAAGATATAGTCACACTACCTACTTATACTTAGCTGAAACAAGATTGAGAATGAAGAGATAAAAGATACTGCTTTGTACAAGTTTCTCCAGACAGAGAAATAACTAGAAATACTGAATACTTTTCATTTAAAAAGTAGGAAAAAAAACAACTTCAGAGAATAGCTTTGATATCAAAAATAGTAATTGGAATTTTTTCTTAAAGCAAACTGTATCTTGCAAGAGTCTGGACTTTGAAAAAAGATATTTAATATAGGTAGAATTCCAAGATCACTGTTTTCTTAAATGTGTATTACACTGAAAAAAAATGTACATTGTTATAAAAAGTTTTATATTTATAATAAAATGTATTTAAGTGGCTAATATTTAATATTTTCTAAAATACATTTTGATTTTTTCATATTAATAAAGTAAATTTGTAAATTTGGAAGCATTGCCAACTTATTTAAAGTTTGACTTTATTAAAGCCATTGGAGTTTATGTTTCTGTGGAAACTCATCTTTTCATCAGTTTTGATTATGAGATCCAAAAAGTGTTATTTTGCATTTAAGTAACACTTAGCCATATAAACAAAAGCAAGTAACTATTGTGCCACAGTTCCCATGTCTCAGTTTTCCTCAATCGTTCTCTCAGTTTCCCAATTGTTCTGCCTGGTGGAAAACCCCTTGTATCAGTGAATATCCTTTAGCTCTGGAAGAATCCCCAAGCTTTGCTTACTTGTGTACGCACTCCATCGGGTTTATTTGTACTCTGAGGAAGGGGACTGGACCTACTGTATCTTAAGCAGGGAGGGCTGTGTATGGCCCTCGGGGAAACTTGCTGGTTACTATGCCAATAACTCAGGGAGTCTCTATCCACAGTCAGAAGACACATCGAGGAGCCAGAAACAGCCCGACGGCAATCGATGTCCTGGTATCAGTCTTCTTTAATTGGTCTCCCTGGATGACCTCCCTTATAACCTTCCCTCGCCCTATTTCTGCTAGCCCTACTGGTCACCCCTTGCTTGATTACCTGTTTAACCATATATTCAGGAGAAGAATCCAGGCAGTGAAGCTGTTTGTTGCCAAAACCACTTACTCCCCTGTGGCCTCTGATGAGTCCAGCTTCTGACCAGTTACAAAGAA
>JAJPUD010008193.1:49531-77081 GCA_023553655.1 Myrmecobius fasciatus
TCTTACTCTAATCAGCCCATCTCTGTTGTGTTATACATTATTATTATAACAATGAAGGGTGAATTTATCAAAAAAAAATTTATATTACAGATTTTCTTGCTTTGATTATTATAATATGTGCATTTTATTACTCATCTTGATAAAAGTCAATCTGTTTTTGGTCTACATGATGCTGAATATATTGTAACCATATTATAACACAGCATGTTACTGCATTAATTCAAACATACAACCAGCCTAACTATATCCCCTGAAACACAAATAAAAACAATATAATTACCAGTTGGTGGAATAGGTATTAGTCCTCTCTCTAATAACACTTGAATAAATCCCATTGTGACTGATTTGACTGAATTTTTTTTCACTGAATATACTAATTGTAGTATTGCCAAATAGTTGTTATAGTATCACTGGGGATTCTTAGACTCAGCATTTGAAAGAATGATAAGACTTATGGCTAAGATGTGACATGAAAAATTTTAGAAGAGCTCAACTCTTCTACATATATTTCAGAAAAGAGCTAAAAAAGAATACCAGAGGGGCAGCTAGGTGGCGCAGTGAATAGAGCACCAGCCCTGAAGTCAGGAAGACCTGAGTTCAAATCTGGTCTCAGACACTTAACATTCCCTAGCTGTGTGACCCTGGGCAAGTCACTTAACCTCAATTGCCTCAGCAAAAAAAAAAAAAAAGAATACCAGAATGAAGAATGATTAAGATAACCAGAGAAATAATAGTATATTCTTTTTAACTCAGGACTTCACAGAAGACATCGTGTGTTTAGGGAGAAATAAAACCTATAAAAGCTTAGGTAAATAAGGATGCAGATCTCTGATTCCCAGGGGTATCACTAAATGCCCTCTCAGGCATACATGCAAGGTGGGAAAGTGGGATTCCAAAAGCATTTAGAGCTCAGCTGGGATGCTCCGGTGAGATCAATGGAGCCTGAAATTAGACCTGAAAGCAGATCTACCAAGGAAAATGGAAACAAGTAGAGGGACCCAAGAAATTGGAGACAGAGCCAAATGGGGCCTGGTTACCAAGAGGGTCAGAAGTAGCAGCCTCTGGATCTGGTACAAAATCCCAAACCAGGACTGGGGTTGTACATATAAAAAGAAGAAAACAGATCCAGGTAAGATAATTTATGACTTTTGGGGAACTCTGAAAACTTAGCAAAAACTCAAATGCCATATTTCAAGAAATCATAAAAGAAAATTACCCATATCTATTAAAATTATAGGGTAAAGTGAAAATAGAAATAATTTGATAACCTCCTGGAAGAAATACCAAACTGAAAACATCTGGGAAGATAACCAAAATCCAGAGCTTCCAAAGTAAAGAGGAAAAATACTGTAAATAGACAAAAACAGAGTTTGAATATCAAGAAACCATATAAAGAAATCAAAATCCTGGACTTTGAGATATTCTAAAAGGCAAGAAAAAAAAAAAGATAAAGGTTTACAGCTACAAATAATTTACTCTGCAAGACAATATAATCCTATGGGGGGGTGGGTGGGGAGAAATGGGAGAGGGGGAGGAAAGTGGACCTTTAACAGCTCTTTTAAAGCATTCCTGATGAAAAGACCTAAAGTGGAATAGAAATTTTGAAATGCAAGCATAAGAGTTGAGAGGAACCTGGAGAAATAAATATATTTGAGGAAATGGAAGAGACTAACTGAGGATGATCTACTTACTTTCTAATAGGGAAAGAGACAAGTGCCCCTTCAGAATCACATTTTCTTCAAAGGTAACAGGAACTTACTAATAAAAGCAAATTCAAGGTATGGCTGTGGTTTATTCCAAATTACTAAATTTAAAAATGAAAAAGAAGAATTAACAGCAATTGAAGATGAAATAAAGGAAGTTATTAGAAATTATTTTGCTCAATTATGTGCCGAAAAAGAACCTGTTAATGTAATGCCAGAGAAACTGAGGCAGGATAGAGATTAGAGATTTTTAATAGTTTATTGATAGTAGTGGAGAGTTTTGAATCCATGATCATGGGACTGAATGGGACTCTTGTCTCAAAGCATCCAGCATCGAGGGAGGGGCTCCAGGGATTCTTATAAGGTCCCAGTGTTCGGGGAAACAATGGCAATGAAGGGGGTAGAGCACTGGGGGGACAGAAGTTCCACGAAAGGACCATAAATTCAGTTCTGACAGGTTGGGGATATAGAGGAAAGATCATAAATTCTGATAAGGAGCTAGGAGACACTGAGTCTGAGACCAGAAAGATATGCCCAAACACTGAAGATAAGCCATCTGGGGTTTTATGACTCTTTGGAATGCTAGTGGCCATAGCTCCGCAGCCCTAATTCTCTCAGTCCTAATAGCCAGGAAGGGGGGCTGCCACCAGGGAGAGTGAGGCAGAACAATTCAGGGAAACTGAAACAGGGAACTGCGGCACAACAATAACAAAAGAAATAGTTGAATATTTACAAAAATCTAAAATCCACCTTCTGTTAATAGAAGAGAAACTAGAAAAATTAAATAACCCAATCTCAGATAAAGAAATTGAACAAATTGTAAATGAAAAGGAAAAAAAAATCCTGGATTGGAGGGATTTACAACCCTTTCAAAAACTCAACAATTAATCCCAACATAATATAAAATATTTTCAAAAACAGGAAAAGAAAGGATCCTTCAAATTCCTTGTATGTATCAAATATGATCTTGCTGTCTAAAAGAAATAAGGCAGAAAGAAGAAAAACTATTGACCAATATCCCTAATAAGTATTGCTGCAAAAAAAATTTGAATGAAATATTAACAAAGAAGCTACATAATGATCAGGTTAATATTTTTAACAATAAGGTTTGTTCAATATTAGGGAAACCATGGACCATATTTGTAAGAAAAACAATAAAAATCATGATTATATCAAGATTTATTTTTTAAAAAGCTTTTCACAAAAATATCCATTTATGTTTTTTTTTTCATTTATGTTTTTTTTTTCCTTTTGGTTAGTTTTGATTTTGTCCTTTTGAGTCTGGATCTAACCAAATTATCCAATGCAGTGAATTGTGGTTACAGTGCCACTTCATGGGTCACTCCAGGGCTCAAATCCAATACTGATTAGCACAGAAAATTTAACCTATTTCAATTTTTCAACTCAGGCCAGTTCACCCCTCTTTAAGCAGCCTAGTCAATTCCACAAAGGTTCATTATATTAGGGTCATACTTATACCTAGTTGGAAGTAGCCTTACTGCATCTCAGAATTCTTGACCTCAAGCCATTCACCAGCTTCAGCCTCTTCAGCAGATGTGAACCAGAAAGTGTCCATTTTATTTATTTTCAAAATTTTTAAAGCATAAGAATAAATGGATTTTTCCTTAACATAGTAAATATAATTTCTCAAAAACTAAGAGCCCTCATTCTCTGCAAGAAAGAAACATGTGTTTTGGTTTTTGGTTTTTGGTTTTTGTTTTTTTCAATAAGATTAGAGGTAAAGTAAGGAATATCCTTATGGCCACTGTTACCTGATACAGTTCTAGAAATGCTAGGTACAGCAAAAGACATGAGAAAAGGCAAAGAAAAAATAAAATTATTTCTTTTTGCAAATGATTTACCAAGAGAACTCTAGTATTTCAGCTAAAACATTAACTGAAACAATTATTTTAGCAAAGCAAGGGTCCAGAAAATAAATACATATAAATCATCACTCTTTCTGTATATTATCAACAAAATCCAGCAGCAAAAAATAGAAACTCCATTCAGAATAACTACAAAAATGTGTAAGATTTTTGGAAGTCCATATTCTAAAACATGAATCATATGAATATAACTACAAAACATTTTACAGAAATAAAGACACTTAAGTAATTGGAGATACATTGCTTATGGTTGAGATGTACCAACATAATAAAAATTTTAATAGAATGTAAATTAATTTACAGGCTCAGTATGATACCAAACTACTAAATAGTTTGTAAAACTAGAAAAAAAATTGCCACATAATTCATCTCTAGAAGTAAAGCATCAATAATCCCAAGGTAAGTAATTTTTTTTAATTGAGAAAAGGGCCTAGCAGTACTAAATAGCAAATTATACTACAAAGCAGTAATCATTAAAAAGTATTTGGAATTGGTTTAAAAAAAGAAAAAAAATGAACTGTGGAATAGGTTCACTAGAGAGAAAACTGGAAAGCAATCTGGCAGAAATTAGGTTTATACCTATATCTCACATCTTATACTTGAATAAATTCCAAATAGATACACAACCTAAAATAAAAGATTGTATCATAAACAAAATAGAGGGGCATGAACCAAGGTGCCTTTCACAATTATAAGGAGAAGAGTTCTTGAACAATACAGAAAGGATCACAAATTAAAATGGCCAGTTTTTATTATATAAAGTTGAAAAGTTTTTACACAAAATCAAAATCAATAGCATGAGAAAAGAACAAGTTAACTGGGAAACAAATCTTTGCAGCAATCTTCTCAGAAAAAGATCTGATATTCAAGACATAAGGAGAACTAAATCAAATAAATAAAAACAAGAGCTATTCCCCAATAAATAAGTCATCTAAAGATCCTAATAGGCAAGGGAAGAAATACAAGCTATCAATAACCATATGAAAAAATATTCCAAATCATTTAAAAAAAAAGAAAGAAAAGAAATGCAAATCAAAACACCTCTGAGATTTCACCTCACTCCTATTACATTGGCAAAGATAACAAAAAGGGAAATGACAATTATAGGAGGATAGGCACACTAATGTACTGGAAAAAAGTCTGGAGCCATGCCTAGAAAGTCACTAAGCAATGCTAACACTTCAATCCACGGATTTTATTACTAAGCCTTGGTCCCAAAGAGATCAAAGAGAGGAACAGGACATATATATATATATATATATATATATATATATATATATATAAAGAAAAAAGGGAAAGAAAGAAGGGGAAGAGAGTGAGAGAGGCAGAGAGGAAAAGAGGGAAGGAAAAAAGGAAGGAAACAAGCATTTATTAAGCACCTACTATGTGCCAGTCACTATGCTAAGTGCTTTACAAATACTATCTCACTTCATTCTCAAAACAATCCTAGGAGGAGGATACTATTATGATCTCTATTTTACTATAGGGAAAACTGAATTAGAGGTTTAAGAGATATCTAAATATCTAAAGTCACATTTGAATCCAGGTCTTCCTGACTCCACACCTGGCATTTTATCCCCTGCAGAAAGTATCCATCAACTATGAAATGGCTGAACAAAAAATTATAGATGAAAGGAATGGAATATTATTGCACTATAAGAACTATGAAAGAAATGGATTCAGCAGTAATCGAGATCAAAGTAAGAAAAAGCAGGAGAACAATTTATACACCAAAATTTAAAAAAAAAAAAACACAAGTGTAGAAGACATAAGAAATCTGATCAATACAACAACTAACCATAACTCCAGAAGATGATGAAGAATCATATTTCCCACTTACTGGTAGAGAGATGATAGATTAGAGGTACAAAGTGAGACAACATTTTTCAAACATGGCCAATGTATGAGTTTCTTTTATTTGTACTTATTTGTCACAAAAGCAGAATTTTTCTTCTTCTCTCCCCCTTCATTCCCCTCTGCCAGGAGAGTTATGGAGGGAAAGGAAGGCTGGTAATAGCAATGCCCGGGGGGGGGGAGGGAAATAAAGTCTGTTAATGAAACATTTTTAACATACAGAAGAGAACAAAAGGAAGTTCAGAGAAACACAGAAACAGGATAGTTTTGGAACTATAGTTTTAAATTTATTATATACTTTAAAAAGAAACAAGCTATACATAATAGATTTGTAGTTTTTAGAGAATATTCTTTTTCTGTTCTCTCTTTGTATGTGGAAATTATCATGTTTCTTCATGTTTGTCAAGTTTGTAAAAATAAAAAAAATTTGTTTTCTTTTGTTTTGTTTTAAAGAAGGGTGTATGACCTGTGAATTAACTTTTTTGGTGAAGAACTATATTAACCACATAGTTAGACTTCCCCCTAAATTGCCAATTTTGTCTGAATTATCAAAAACTTAGCATAGACTTGATACTCTGGTCTAAAATGGAAGATTTCAAGATAGAATTTATACATGTGCCATAGAGACATATGCCATAGATAATTACTATTGAAGAATAACAAATAGGGAACAATGCATTAAAAATTATGCTGATATCTTCAACTATTCCAGAATTTAAAGTAAAACTTTTTCCCCAAAAAATTCTCCTCTTGGCATTAATGTATCTTTCAAATTGTCACGCCAAATATCATCATACAATAAAACTTTTAAGTCACAAGTGGTAAAATAAAACACTATCATTTTCTCTTTATTTGGCTAGTTATGCTACAATAGTTTATATTGCATCAGGATTTTCACTACAAAACCTGATTTCTAGGAAAAGAGGAAAGATTATTGCTTAATTCTTAAGAGTTTGCTCCAAAGACCTGGTCTTTATACATATCACATATTTTGTGTGTGAAGTCAGAATTTTAAAACTGGAAGGCATTTTGGAGACAACTTATTCCACCTCCATCATTTGACAAATGAGAAAACTGAGGGCTAGAGAAGAGACTTGACATGCTCAAGGTCATATAGCTAATTAGTGGACAAATTGCGTCTGGGACACAGCTCTACGTATGGAATCCTGACCTGATTTTCCTTCCTACATCAGCTTATAGAACATAAGTTTTACCTTTTCAAAATCACTAAAAAAAAATTTGAAAACAGCACAAATGTTTTAATTTGTGTTAAGTCCATAATAAAAGTTGGTAATTTTTTGTTAATTTCTTTTTGAAACAGATTATAGGAATGGATTTTCCCAAAGTTAAAACAACCAAGGCTGTGCCCTTTTCAAAGGAATGGACACTAGCAGGCTCAGTCATCCCAGCCTCATCTTTTAAAGACAGAGGCTAGGGGAAGCTAGGTGGCTCAGTGGATGGAGCACCAGCCCTGAAGTCAGGAGGACCTGAGTTCAAATCTGCTTCCTATCTGTGTGAACCTGGCCAAGTCACTTAACCCCAATTGCCTCAGCAAAAAAAAGAAATATAAAGGTGAAAGCTTTCTCCAGCCCTGTTTGGATAGAATTGATGGGAGTTGATAATACAAAGAAAATGCCTTTTTGTAGAAGGGTGCAACTATCTCTACAATATTTAAATTTGGGGTACAAATATACAGAGATTTCACAACAAACTCCCTTCTCTAGATTGAAGGTACAGAGGATGGCCGTCTTATTTGTGATTTACAATTCCAATTCCTCAATTCATCTGGCACAAAGAAAGAGGATTTACCCATCACAATTTCTCTCTATATAATGAGGAGCTAGGGCTGCAGGAGGAGGAAGGAATGATAAAGCAGCATTAACAGCTGAAAGGATAAGTTTCTGTGGCCTAAAAAGAGCAGACTAATTCTAAAAATGAGTTCGCCAAGTTTCAAAGATGGAGTGAAAAATGGATGCAATTCCCTTGCAATAACGTATTTAGTCCACATATGGAGACATACAAATTGTCCTTGAATGTATATGGAAAATATATTTGCATGTAGGAAATCTTAAGGAGGAACGGACACATGAGAAATTGTATTGTAAGATTCACTTGCACACAGAACCAGCCAAAGGCTGTCTCCTATCTTAATTTTTGGCCTCCCTTCATGGGGACTTTGATGATTTCACATTCCAGCTCTCTTCTCAGGGCTTTTCTTCTGCCACTTGAACTCACTGTGGCCTGCAGAGCCCGCCAGCACCATCCACATCCATGAATTGTGCTGGACATGCTGAGATGCAGCTGCTTCTCAGCCTGCCTCTGGCTTCCATTTCAAAATGCCATTTGCTTGCCAAGGGTTAACAGTCTCCAGAAGGCTCTGGGAAAGATGCTGCTAGGGCAGAAGTCTGTGGCTGCTGTGGAAGATAAGTCTCTTGTGGAACTGGGGGACCAGGAGCTGTGGAAAATCCAGAGTGGAAGGACAGCACACATGTGAACACGAGCAACAACCTCTGCTCAGAATCTACCCTTTCCCTTCTCACTCCACCCCATCCCTTCTTCCCTTCCACCCCAGCTCAACATATATGCAAGACTATATCCCTAGAGTGCCCCAGATGAGGAGAAACACAAGCCCTCCCCTCCCCCAAATAAATCTCATTTGCAGTCTCATCTCCAAGCCCGAATGAGTCACTGACAAATGCATTTATAATTGTACTGTTTCTATAAACCTGTCTGCTGATGAATACAAACACCCTATCTATAGCTTGTGGGAAAGGAGATGTGCCGGCTGGAAACCTGACTCGAACAAGAAATGAAGAACAATAATTCCTCCAGCCCCTCCCTCCCTTCTTCCTCCCGTAAATCTTTTTTATTATGAAGAGAATGGTTATATAAAAACAAGATCCCATAATAGTTTCAATTAGGCCCCAAATATAATTGCTATTTTAAAATGACTATTTACAGGATAATTAAAGAAGCATTAGAGAAATGCAGCAAGGGAAAATGAAAAGAAATACTTTTTAGGGGAGGAAGGGATTTCTGGACCCGTTAATACCCGAAGTGATGGTCTGATGATCAGAAGCACAAGTCCACTTGGAAGTGGGCAGGCAGGTTGCTCGGCCTCTGGGTTCCATCCTTCTCCTTCACCAAGCCCTTCTCCCCACCAAGAGGGCTCCTAGGATGCTAGAGCAGATAGATGATATAGGACAGGATGACCAGACCTATAATAGCGAAGAACATCAGAATGAAAATATCCAGCATGGTGGATGCTCAGGCTTCTGGGAAGCCTGGGAGCTGTAGGCACTGATGCTGCAGCAAGGGAGGGAGGGAGGGAGGGAGGTGAGACAATGAGCAGGAAGAGCGGAAATCTCCCTCCTCCTTCCCACCCCTTCCCTGGCTGGGGAGGGGGAGGAATGGAAATGGGGCTGCTACTCCATCATCATCCTTTTCTTTTCCTATCCCGCTCCATGTCAGCCAATCCAAAAATCGAGTCTAATAGCCGAGGTTTAGACAGGGTACCACCGAGGAGACATAATTCCTCTGCAAGAATGCAGTCATTCGTTATATGTGAAACTGGCCTATCATTGAAAAGGATGGATCGCCAGGAAACTCACCCCTCACTGCATCTCCCTTGCTCTCTCCTCCCTAATCCACTGTAGTTACAATTCTGGTCCTAGAAAAATACCAGAAGCATATGACTCAATGACCAATCCTAAAGATGGTTAGCTTGATTATATATAAATAAAATATGTACATATTTTATACATATAACAATATTACATGTATATATGCATATATATACATATAATATAACAATATATGTATATGTCATACATATAATAAAATGTATGTATATGTTTTATATATAATATTTATCTATTTATACATATACACATGATGCACATATACATGTGTATATACAAATACACACATAATACATATATGCATATGTAAATATGTATACACATAATATATATGCATATATACATGTATATATACCTATATACACACATATATACATATATATGTAAAGGCAAATAAGATATTGTGTGGGAGGGAGTAAGTTTACCATCTCTGCATTAGTGATAGATAGTTAACCCACTTCTCCTAAAAGCCTTCCCTCCTGTATCTTTCCAGCCCTGTTTCTTTGGATCTCAGCATTTATGTACATTAAGTGCTCAGCTTAGCAACATTTCTAAGCTCTCTATAACCATTCTTCTTTCATCAGTGTGTTCTGTGTCTCCTCCTTCTTGGAGCGAGGATCATAGACAGATTCCCAAGTGGGCGTCCTGTCACTAACTAGGTGAAGGAGAGATGAGAAGCATACGGACTTCACCCCTGGAAGAGGTCCTCCACCCAGAGCATCCCCCTCACATCCCTTCTCACCAAGGACCACGCTCCATCTGAAGCTCCCGGAAGGCATTAACCAAGCTCTGCACATCACTTTAGGATAGTGTACTATACATCCTAATTCCTGGTTATATATTTTGGCTTCCAACTCCCTGAACACTTAGTTTCTCAATCTCCTTCTTGCTACCCAAGCTGGTTTGAGAAAACATGATACTTCTAGCTAGAGCTAGTGGAATATCTCTCCCATAGCTTGCTGAGCATCTTTCCACCATCCTGTCATTTCTTTCTACCTGGCCAGGTCACTAAGGAGTGTCCAGAGTTTCAGATCACTGCACTTCACTCCTCAGTTAGGAGAAAAAAAAAATCCTTTGTTCTGCTCTCCATCCCTAAGAAGCAAAAGCCCCCAGCATCAAAGCATAGGTCAGAACACTAAGGTTTTTCACTTCCCCCAAATCATAGGAAGGCAGCAAACTTGGAATGAAAACTGTAAGACTTAAATTTCCAAGTCAGAGAGGGCAGACAAGGAGCCAACTGAAGGAAGCACAATTTGCCAACTGAATTTCATTCTGCTGTAAAACAGTATGTGGAAGTAGAGCTAAGAAGGTATAGTCTTAGAAACCCTGATGGAGAAATCCAGAAGTTACAGTGACAGTTTAGCATGTGACAAGAGCCAGGGAGGCCATGGACACTTAGGACTAGGGTCAGGACAGAAGCATACAACCTGGAGCCCTCCAGTGCCCAGGGCCAGGCTGTGCACCAGGGCACTGCCCCTAAAAGACAACTTTATTTCCCATTATTCGGTTTCAGGGTGGATTGAGAAAGGGATTTTTCTGGGAGGGAGACTCTCAATGGCATACCCAGAAAAGATGAAGTTCAGAAGCTATCAAGAGCAGCAGTGTGGCTCTGTTCAGCCACTCTCCAATTGATGGGCATCCACTCATTTTCCAGTTTCTAGCCACTACAGAAAGGGCTGCCACAAACATTCTTGCACATGTGGGTCTCTTTCCCTCCTTTAAGATCTCTTTGGGATATAAGCCTAATAGAAACACTGCTGGGTCAAAGGGTATGTACAGTTTGATAACTTTTTGAGCATAGTTCCAAACTGCTCTCCAGAAGCGTGGGATACGTTCACAGTTCCACCAATAATGTACTAGTTGGCCCAGTTTTCCCACATCCCCTCCAACATTTATCATTATCTTTTCCTTTCATCTTAGCCAATCTGAGAGACGTGTAGTGGTACCTCAGAGTTGTCTTAACTCACATTTCTCTGATCAATAATGATATTGAGCACTTTTTCATATGACTAGAAATGGTTTCAATTTCTTCATCTGAAAATTGTTCATATCCTTTGATGATTTATCAATTAGAGAATAGCTTGAATTTTTATAAATTTGAGTCAATTTTCTATCTATTTTAGAAATGAGGCCTTCATTAGAAACCCTGAATGTAAAAAATTGTCCTAGTTTATTGTTTGCCTTTTAATATTGTCTGCATTAGTTTTGTTCATACAAAAACTTTTTAACTTAATATAATCAAAATTATCCATTTTGCATTCCATAATGTACTCCAATTCTTTGATCACAAATTCCTTCCTTCTCCACAGATCTGAGAAGTAGACTATCCTTTGTTCTTCTAATTTGCTTATAATATCACTCTTTATGTCTAAATCATGAACCTATTTTGACCCTATCTTGACATAGGGTGTTAGGTGTAGGTCAAATGCCTAGTTTCTACCCATTCAAATTTCCAATTTTCCCAGCAATTTTTGTCAAATAGTGAGTTCTTATCCCAAAAACTGGAGTCTTGGGTTTATAAAACCCTAGATTACTATATCATTAACTATTTTGTCCTGTGTACCTAACCTATTCCATTGATCAACTACTCTATTTCTTAGCCAGTACCAAATGGTTTTGATGACCCCTAGCAATATATTCTTAACCCACATTTTAAAATTTGCAGGGCTCAGACATTAGACCATGTTGGGATCATTAAATTGTCACTGAGATCCTAGCATACATAACACAACGTTCAATATTCTCAAAAAGCAGTCCAGATCTTCACTTCAGAAATGTGACAGAGCCCAGCCCTAATATTACGTCCAAAGTCAGAAAGTAAGCTGGAAGAACAAACAACACAAAAAGAAGACCATAATAAAAATCTATTATGGTGGCAGAGACACTCAAGATACAAACTCAGAAGAAGAGAATGATTCCAAAACATCTACAAGCAAAATCTCAGAGAAAAGCATAGGCTTGGCAAAAACCTAACCAATACTTCTAGAACAGATGAACCAAGAGTGGTTGTTGTTTAAAAAACTTATTGAAAAAAAAATTTTTTTTACAAATGAAATTAGAGTGCTTGAGGTAAAGAATGGAAATGAAATGAAAATTCTGGAAAAAATATTTGGAAAGGGAATTTATAGCTTTGCATAAGAGGTACAAAATCAGGCCCAACCATCAAACTCCTTAAAGCCCAGGAGTCCAAAAAGAAAAGAGAAATACTGAAATAAAGTCAAAGTTTGAAAAAAAATAGAAGAAAATCTTAAGTAGCTCACAGCAAAATCAGCTGACCTGGAAAACAGATCAAGGAGAAAAATTTAAGAATCATTGGACTATCTGACCACCGTGATGAAAAGAAGAACCTAGAAATCCTATTTCAAAAAATCTCAAAATAAAACTCTTAGAACTAGGGGGCAGAGAGGAAACAGAAAGAATCTACTTGGCATCTCCTCAAAGAAACTTCCTAGGGACTTCATTGCAAAAGTCCAGCGTTTCCAGGTCAAAGAAAAATACTGCAATCATTCAAAAAAAAAAAAAAAGAATTCAAGTAATATCCTAGAGAACCAACTAAAAAACTACTAGAAACAATAACTTTAGTAAAGTTGCAGGATATAAAATAAACCCATATAAATCATCAGCATTTCTGTTACCTACAAAGTCGAGCAGCAAGAGACAGAAAAAAAAATTCCATTTAAAATAACTGTAGATAATATAAAATATTTGGGAGTTTACCTGCCAAGGCAAATCCAGGAGCTATATGAACACAATTACAAAATATCTTTCAGACACATAAAGTTAGATCCAAACAACTGGAAGAATATCAACTGCTCATGGGTAAGCCGAGCTAAAATAATAAAAATGACAATCCTACCTAAATTAATCTACTTGTTCAGTACTATATCAATCAAACTGCCAAGAAATTGCTTTATAGGGCTAGAAAAAATAATAACAAAATTCACTGGAAGAACAAAATATCAAGAATTTAAAGGAATTAATGAAAAAAATGCAAATGAAGGTGGCCTAGCTATGCCTAAAACTATGTTATAAAGCAGTGGTCATCAAAACTATCTGCTATTGGCTAAGAAATAGAGTAATAGAACAGGTTAAATTCACAAGATACAGTAGTCAATGATTACAGTAATCTAATGTGTGATTAAACTCAGACTCCAATTTCTGGGATAAGAACTCATTATTTGACAAAAAAAAATGCTGGGAAAATTACAAATTAGTATGACAAAAACTAGGCATTGACTTACACCTAATACCCTATACCAAGATAATGTCAAAATGGGTTCATGATTTAGACCTAAAGAATGATATTATAAGCAAATTAGAAGAACAAAGAATAGTTTACCTCTCAGATCTGTGGAGAAGAAAAGAATTTATGGCCAAAGAAGAACTGAAATACATTATAGAATGCAAAATGGATAATTTTGATTATATTAAGTTAAAAAAATTTATGCAAACAAAACCAATGCAGACAAGATTAAAATGGAAACAATAAACTGGGAAAAATTTTTACATTCAAGGGTTCTAATGAAGGCCTCATTTCTAAAATATAGAGAGAATTGACAAGCCATTCTCTGATAAATAATCAAAGGATATGAACAATTTTGAGATGAAGAAATTAAAGCCATTTAATCATATGAAAAATGCTCTCAATCACTATTGATTAGAGAAATGCAAATTGAAACAACTCTAATGTACCACTTCACACCTCTCGGATTGGCTAAAATGACAGAAAAAGACAATGATAAATGTTGGAGGGGATGTGGGAAAACTGGGACACTAATACATTGTTGGTGAAGTTGTGAACTGATCCAAGCATTCTGGAGAGCAATATGGAATTATGCCCAAAGGGAAATCAAACTGTGCCTATCCTTTGATCCAGCAGTGTCTCTACTAACTCTATATCCCAAAGAGATCTTAAAGGAGGGAAAAGAATCCACATGTGCTAAAATGTTTGTGGCAGCCCTTTTTGTAGTGGGAGAGAACTGAAAACTGAATGGATGCCCATCAATTGGAGAGTGGCTGAATAAATTATGGTATATGAATGTTATGGAATATTATTGCTCTGTAAGAAACGACCAGCAGGACGATTTCAGAGAGACCTGGAGAGACTTGCATGGACTGATGCTGAGTGAAATGAGCAGAACCAGGAGATCATTATATACGGCAACAACAATACTACATGATGATCAATTCTGATGGACATGGTTCTCTGCAACAATGAGATGTTTCAAACCAGTTCCAATGACCTTGTGATGAAGAGAGCCATCTACATCCAGACTGTGGGAACTGAGTGTGGACCACAACATAGCATTTTCACCTTTGTGGTTGTTGTTACTGTTTGCTTGCTTGTTTTTTTCTTGCTCATTTTTTCCCCTTTTGATCCGATTTTTCTTGTACAGCATGATAAGTGTGGAAATATAGTTAGAATAATTGCACATGGTTAACTTATATTGGATTACTTGCTGTCTAGGGAAGGGGGTAGTGAGGAGGGAGACAGAAAAACTTGGAACACAAGGTTTTGTAAGAGTAAATATTGAAAATTATCTTTGCATGTATTTTGAAAAGTAAAAAAACTTACTATTAAAAAGAAGAAGAAAAGAACTCAAGTAATGAGGAGCCACAGCCAAGATCACACATGATTTAGCAGCTACTACTCTAAAGGAGAAAAGAACTTGGCATACAATAATCCAGAAGGCAAAAAATATGAGCTTATAGTCAAAAATAATGTACCCAGGAAAACTGACTATGATGATACACAGGAGGTATATGAATGTTATGGAATATTATTGTTCTGTAAGAAACGAGCAGCAGGACGATTTCAGAGAGGCCTAGAGAGACTTGCATGAACTGATGCTGAGTGAAATGAGCAGAACCAGAAGATTAATATACACGGCAACAACAAGACTATGTGATGATCCATTCTGATGGACATGGCTCCCTTCAACAATGAAATGTCTCAAATCAGTTCCAATTGTTCAGTGAAGAAAGCCATATACACCCAGAGAGAGGGATGTGAAATTTGGACCACAACATATCATTTCCATGATCTCTATCGATGTTTGCTTGCATTGGGTTTCCTTTCTCAGATATTTTTTGTTCGTGTAGAACTTGCTTGTTCTTGCACAGCAAGATAAGTATGAAAACATGCATATGTATATTCGACTTGTCAAGTATTTTAATATAATTAACATGTAGTGGACTTCCTGCCATCTAGGGGAGGGGAGAAGACTGGGGGGAAAATTTGTAACGGAAAGCTTTGTAATGGTCAATGTTGAGGAACTAACCATACATGTGTTATACAAATTAAAAGCTTTAATTAAAAAAAAAAAAGATGATACAGAGGAAAAAATGGATGCTTTATGAAATAGAGGATTTCCAAGCATTCCTGATGAAAAAACAAAAGGATACAATGATGAAGAGAAACATAAAAAAAGATAAACATAAATTAACAGTGATAATGGACTAAATTAAACAAGGATAAATTTACATTCAGATATGTGGAGATGGGGGCAGCTAGGTGGCACAGTGGATAGAGCACCAGCCCTGAAGTCAGGAGGACCTGAGTTCAAATCTGGTCTCAGACACTTAACATTCCCTAGCTGTGTGACCCTGGGCAAGCCACTTAACCTCAATTGCCTCAACAAAAAGCAAACATATATATATATATATATATATATGTGGAGATGGTATAGAGGGAATAAATTAAAAAATGATGGCATATACATGTTATAGAATACTATCATGCTGACCTGTTATCAATTTAGTGACTAATCATAATTTCAAAGAACTAATGATGAAACACGTTGCCTACCTCTTGATAGAAAGGTGAAGGACTCAGAATACAGACAAAGACAAGATGGGGAGGAAGAAAGCTAATATGGAAATTTATTCTGATTGACTATCTACGTTTAGTTTTGTTTTTCTCAGTTGGGAGGGGGAATGAGAGATTAAGAAAGTGGATTTTGGCTTATTAAAACACATAAAATATCTAAAATTAATAAAGAAAATGAAAATAAGAATGTAGCCTTCACTATTTTTGAGCTGTTGGGAAAAACAGAGAAAAAGTGACAATCATCCTTAATTTCTACATTTTTCTAAGACACTTAGTACTGTGAAAGACCCTTGAAGAAAAAGAAGGAAGACTAAATATAAAGTAGTTAGCAAGGAAAAAGTAGGAAAAAATAAGCAGAATAAATAGAATGGCTAAAGCAAAATGGAAGAATATTTGTGGGTAGGGCAAATTGGTGCAGTACCTTTATAAGAGATTGATGTAAGGGGGAGAGGAGGTAGGATTTAGCTGTGGAGCTGCTGAAATTAATTAAATTAAAGAAAAGGTAATAAAGGCTGGTGTGTAAATACACACAAGAAGTTGTGGAGAAAATCTCAGAAAAAAAAAATCCCAGTTCAAAGTCCCCGTGGAATTTTGCAGTGATTTACAATGACTACATCTCTGCCACAGCAAGGGTCTGCTATACAGAGATAAGCGGATCTACCTTCTAGAAAAGAAAGTAAAGGGATTTAATAATGTCATACTCCACCCACCAGCTTATTGGAGACAATGAAGTGTCTCCCCACATACCCACCCCCCAAAAAGAGAAGCAAGATTGAAAGAGGGGGAAAAAAAGAATCTAAAACATAAGAGAAAAAAACTTAGTTATAAGGAAAAAAGAATGTTACCTAGAAGAGGAAGACAAGAAAAAAGACAATTATACATGGGGTTAAAATTATAAATTTAAAGTTTTTCCTAAAGAGTATCAATCAGTTGTTGGTCCTCCAAGGAATGAAATAACAAAGTCACCAAAGTGTCTGGTGGGAAGTCATCCAGGAATGTCCAGAACAACAAATGAAGAGTAAGGGGGGGTTTGGGATATAGAAGCAGCTGTTTGTCACTTGTCAATCTGATAACACAAGAGAAGTCTATTGTCCTCTCCCAGACATGTATTCAAGACATTACAGATAATCTCCCATGATTTGTCAAAATAGATAATAACTATGGCTTCTAGGGAATCATGAGTACAAATGAGACTGACAGAAGGAACTTTATAAGCATTATCTAAGATTACAAACTCTTGGGCAAGAAACTGAAAAACAGAGAGATACAGGTTTTTCCCTCAGTGCTGTCACTGGAAGACAAGATGTACTGAAGGTCTAATCCTTGTCCCTGGTCAGGAGATTGTGATCTCTATATTTTATATCCCATTCACGAATACCACTTTTTTAACCTATTTTTTTCTTCTGTACATCTTAAATTAAGTAATTCTTAGTGAATTTAAATTAAATCAATCAAAAATACTTGTATATTTTTGTCAGTCTTCTGGAATCATGGTCTAAAAGTACAATGATCAACCATGATTCCAGAAGACTGATAATGAGTCATGCTATCTGCCTTGTGGCAGAAGTAATGAATTCAAGATGCATTCATACATTTTTGGATATGGACAATAAGGGAATTTGTTTTGCTTGATTGTGCAAGAGTTGTGTTTTTCTTTTTCTTTGGAAGTGGGGGGGGAAATTGGAAGGAGAAAAATAAAGGCTTATTAATTGAATTTAAATTAAATTAATAAAAAATACTTGTATATTTTTGTGTATGTGTGTATATACATACACACATATAAATATACAATCCCACACACAAAAAGAAGAAAAGTCTCATATATGCCATAATAGTCATAGTAGCATTTTTTTTTCTGTCAGCAAATAATTAGAAACAAAATAGATGCCCATAGATTAAACCAGTCATGGTAGATAAATGTACTAGAATATTATTGTACTATACGAAACAATAATGATGAAAACAGAGACAGACAAAATATACACAAACTGATGCAAAATGAAGTAAGCACAGCTAGGTAAACAATATGCAAAATGTAAACAGAAAGAACAACCACCAAAAAAAAACATACCTGAAGGCTGTGAAATTATAATAGCCAAGCTTGGCTACAAAGAAGAGATATAAGAAGGAACCTCTTCTCACATTTTTGCAGAGTTGAATACCATGGGTATGAAACACCACATATGACCTCAATATGTTGACAATATGTTTTTCAGTGTGTGGATTAGTTTTGTTGAAGTGGTTTTTTTAGAAGGTTTTCTCCTTTTTTATTCTCTGATATAAGAGACGGCACTCAGGGTGGAAGTAGAGAGAAATACCCTTGGAAATATAAGTGATATAAAAACAACTGATTTCAGTAAAGTTTATTTTTGAAAAGAAAATAATTGAGGGGATGACAATATGTGTGGATATTCATATTATAAAAACTCTAGAAAAAAGGAAAGAAAATAACTATTGAGATATTTGAAAATCCATAGAAAACAAAATCTAAGCAAGAAGTTATTGGCAAAAGTCTATGACCACATGGCAAAAAATCAAAGTGAAATGATGCAGAGTGAAGTAAGCAGTCAAAAAACAATTAAATATACTAAAAATACACTGAATTCTGCTATAACCCGACGTGTTCCCAAAAAGCATTCAACTATACAAAACTGAGCAATAGAAACCAAAATTTTTTTGTTTGTTTGTTTTGTTTCTTACAACTCTTCCATGGTCACACAGCTAAGAAATGTTAAGTGTCTGAGGCTGGATTTAAACTAAGGTCCTCCTGATTCCCCTGTGCCATCTAGCTGTCCCCTAAACTATACATTTTATGGGGGGGAAAAGGGATTAAGGCTACAACACTCAAAAACTTGTCAGTGACACATGAGAAAGAGAGAGAAAGCTAATAAAAACAGCACAGTTCTATACATGTTAAATGGTTGCTGTTCAGCTGTGTCTGACTATGTGACTTTATATATTTTTGTTCATGGGATTTTGGGGGGACCAAAGACACCAGTGTGGTTTCCCATTTTCTTCTCCACTGTGGCTCCATCGTCCAGATGAGGAATTGAGGCAAAAGGGACTAAGTGACTTGCTTTAGAGTCACATAGCTAGTGTTTGAATTTACATTTGAACACAGAGCTTCTTTACTCCAAGCCTGGTACCTTAACTTAGTTACACTACTCAGCTGCCTAAGTAGTGCAGCTACTTATTATAAATATTATAAATTAGGAGTATAGTCTTAATTTATTAGGACTATACTCCTATATTATTATTATTATAATAAATTATTATAAATAAATTATAAATAGGAGTATAGTCCTTAGCCTGATCATGCTACAATTATGGGCAAGAGATCATGGTGAAATTGAGGTGGGAGGGAGGGTGTGAAAACCAGCCCTCCCCTGCCCCCAATTCCAATTGTACCAAAAGATACAGATTTTTTACTCTGACAAAAACCTAAAGTGTATTTGTAAATGGTGTCATTGGAAGGGTTGCAGCTCATGAGTTATTGTGAAGAAATGCACTTTTCTGTGTAGCTTCTCAGTGTGCCTAAGTAAATAGAAATTCTTTTTATGGTCAAAAAGTGTCTTGATATATGAATTGCATTGAAACAAATTCTTGATTTTGAAATTAGCATTATTGATTATATACACAATAGCTACAACAATGTAAATGAAAAGAACAACCACACATACCCAAAAGAGCAAAAGTGTGTGCTGTAAAATTATATTTCCAAAAGAAAAAAAGCATAGAGAATTCTTAAGAATGAAATTCTGAAGACATAAAGGTAAACAATTCCAATTAAGAGAGAAAATGGGATTTGTCTGATGAAAACAATTAGTAGGGAACTTGTCAACCAACTTATATTTTTGAAACTGAGTAGATTGGTGGATTGTGGTCTGTTCTAGAAGAAGACCAAAATGAGTGTCCAGGTAGAGTGTGTCCAGCTGACCAGACCAATATCAGCTGGGAGGCTCTACCACAGGTCTGCCACAAATAGTCCACATGAATATCAGAAGTCTCTAAATCCATCACTTCACATTTCTTTTGAAGTACAGAAAACTGAAGAAAGGAGCAAAGGGAAAGGCTTTAGGATTTCTAACACTAAGAATGAGACGAGCTGTCCTAAGGTCATTAAAAAGATTTTTAGAAGGAGGAGGATCAAAGAAAGACTAGGACAAATGCTTGGGATGGATGAGATAATGTTAAGTGAAAACAGAGGCATCAGAAATATTCCATTATTTGCTCCCAAAAGATTGACTTTTGCAGCATGAGTGACCTTTAAAAAAACAAAACAAAATGGTAACAGAGTGATGGGGGAAATGGAGAATGGTCAAGTGTCCTGGATAACTTTCCCTAACCCAGATGGACTACATTCCCCTAAAGGAATTGCAGATGTGATAGCTGAACCACTCCCTTGGATATCCAAAATATTGTGGAAACTGAGAGAAGCAGACTAAAACTAGAGGACAATGGGCCCTACCCTCCAGAAAACAAAAGAACACAGTTCACAAACTATTGATTTTTGACTAGAAAATATGACTGATAATTGGAATATTTGGAAAATGAAGCAGTGATTGCCAAGAGCCAACACAACTTTATCAAAAACAAGCCATCTCGTCAGCCCTTATTTTCTTTTGTTTTTTGAAACAGGCACTAAATAGTAGATAGGGAGGAAAACTCTATGGCTATCATGCACCTAGATTTTAACCAAGTATTTGATAAAGTACATTGTATTTTTCTTATGGAAAAGCTGGATTCAGAATTAAGAGCATGTTCAAACTCAGAGAAATCCTTAATGGTTCAGCATCAGCTTGACAGGAGATCTCTAGTGGAGTATCGTGGGTGTCCATGCTTGGAATTTTGTAGCTTAAAATTTTTTTAATATTATTTGTTGGGGTATCTACGTGTTGCAGTGGATAGAGCACCAGCCCTGAAGTCAGGGAGACCTGAGTTCAAATCTGGTCTCAGACACTTAACACTTCCTAGCTGTGTGACCCTGGGCAAGTCACTTAACCCCAATTGCCTCAGCAGAAATAAATAAATATTTTTTGTTGCTTAACATTTTATTATTTTTTAACATTATTTTTTATGCCTTGGATAAAAGCATATAAAGTGCCTACTATGTGCCAGTGTGCTTAACCACTTTAAAACATTATCTCATTTGAATCTCACAATCCTAGGAGACAGGTGTTACTATGATCCCCTATTTTACAATTAAAGAAACTGAGGCAGGCAGGAGTTATGACTTACTGAGGATCACATAATTGATAAGTGATTGAGACCAGTTCAAGTTCAGGTCTTCTTGACTTCAGGCCCAGCATTCCCTCCACTTTGCCCCTAGTTACCTCTGAACTAGATGGCCTGCTCATCAACTGTACAGGTAATGGAAAGCTGAGGATTCTGATCTCCCAAAAAGAGAGACAGAGACAGAGAGAGATCTCATCAGGCTGAAACATTGGGTGAATCTAAAACATTTAATAGGAATAAGGTAAATGGGTTCAAAAAAATCAGCTCCACAGATACAGGAGAGGGGAATGATGGTCTTCAGCAGTTTTGTCTGAAAAAGAGCAAACTCTGAATCAGAGATGTGATAGATCAGCCTAAAAGTTAGGATGCTACTGAGCTGTACCAACTTACAGGAATAAGGGGAAGAGGTTTTCTCTTTAGACTAGACTATCTTCACCATGAAGCACTACAATTTAAGGGTGTGAATAAGCTACAGCTTCCAGAAGAGCACCATCAAGGTGGCAGGGACCTTCACTTCAAGGTGCATAATAAATTAAAGAAGCGGGGCCATGGAGTGCATAGAACACCAGTCCTGAAGGTGGGAGTTTCTGACTGCAAATCTGGTCTCAGATACTCAATATTAGCTGTGTGACTCACAAAATAAGAAAATTAAAGAACAATAAATTAAAGAAGCTGAAGGAATGGAGTGGATAGAGCATCGGTCCTGAAGGCAGGCGCACCTGACTATAAATTTGGCTCCAGACACTCAACACTAGCTGTGTGATTCACAAAACAAGAAAATAAAAGAATAATCCGACAATATTTAGCACAGAAAACACTTGGAGGAAGCTGAAAGCTGTGCAGACAAGGGGGATTAAATATTTCCCATTTAGCTCTAACAGGCAAAAACAAAAGCAGGGGGTGGAAGTTAACAGGGATAAATTTAATATTTATGTCAGGAAAGTCTTTCAATAATTCGAGATCTCCAAAGTGAAATGTGCTATATCTTGATGAAGTGATGGGTTTCTCCTCGGAAGTTTTCAGTTCTGGATGACATCTCCCCACTCCCCCATGCTCAGAGGCAGTGAGTGGGAAGCAGTGTGATAGGTTTGGAGGCAAGAAGATTAGAGTTCAAAACTAGCCTCAGACTCTGGTCATTTAATCTATTTGCCTCAGTTTCCCTTACTGTAAAATGAGGATAATAGCACTTACCTCACAGAATTGTTGTGAGAATCAAATGTTTACATATAGTGTTCTATATAAATGCTTGCTCACTTACCCCTCTATTTGTTTATTATATTATATATCCCTCTATATTATTTATTTTTATTTTTTGCTGAGGCATTTGGGATTAAGTGACTTGCCCAGGGTCACACAGCTAGGGAATGTTAAGTGTCTGAGACCAGATTTGAACTCAGATCCTCCTGACTTGAGGGCTGGTGCTCTATCCACTGCACCTTCCTTCCCCCTTTAAGTTAGGGTCAGGATTCCTCTTGGGTATGAGTTGCCCAGAGATCCCTTCCAGCTCTCACATTGATAGTATTTCTACTACATTCCTTCCATCCATGATGTCATGTTCTAATTACAAAAAGCATCTTAAGCAAACAGATCTTTTCCTCTCCACTGAATCTCCTTCCCACTCCAGCTCAACCTCCCAAAGCTCAGATTTTCTTGGTTGAGATCTCATTTGTACCGGAGTGGAGGATGAATCCAAAGTCAAGGATGAGAATGATACTTTCTAGGTACTAGAAGCCTTCATCTTTGTTTGGGGGTTGTCCCAGAGATCATGCTATGAACAGCGCGTAGGGAAGGCTCACCCAGCTCTCCATCACTCCAAGCCTTCTTCATGTACCTGGCTCACAGGCCAGGGCTCAGAGGAAGGGACAATCCTAGTGCTTTTGTGGGATGCACGATCCAAGCCTGGCAGATGTTGCTACCTACTGTTAGCACACAACTGGGTCTACCCTTCCCCCAACTTCAGAAATATCTCCAAGTTTCAATCACATCTTTAAGCCTTAAGCAAGGGACCTTAGAGATCATTTAGTCCCCTTGTTAGAGACTCTGAGTGACTTGTGCAAAGTCACACAGAGGAGCCAGGGTCCTCTGACCACAAATCCCTTCTTTCCAGTACACCATTAATTGCTTGTACATGCATCCCCAGGGAAGCTTAGGCCATAATTCATCTACTTGCCTCAAAACTCTACCAGAACTCAATGGAACTTGTGTGCAAATGAAGGAAAAAGATCAACAGTCTCACCTTCTCTTGGGGTGAAGGTAGCCGTGGCTGGAAACTCTGGACAATGGCCAAGGCTACCTGTAGTAGTGGGTGGGGGGAGGGACTTGGTCAGGTCTGGTTGTAACTCAATTTACATTAGAAATCATTTTAAGCAGTCATAACTTAAACATTTTGCATCCAGAGGGGTCAATACACCCACAATTCAGCTGGGGGAGGGGAACAGACAGTAATGTAAATCCTAGAATACCTTGAGACTCGGAGCTTACCTGTGGTAAGGCAACTGGAGTGACTAATAGCTTACTATTTTAGCCAATTGTAATTGTTAATTACGTGCTGATATCTATTGTTTCTGTTCTGTTGAAGGACTGCAAATTTTTCTAAATTTCCCAAATTTCTAAATTTTTCTAAATTTATACTCTGGGATGAAGCCCTAGTCACCTTTCCTTAGTTTAGGGGCAGTAAGTCTAGGGCAGTATCCCTTATCCATAACCTTCTCTCCCAAATATACACACACAGCCCACACCAAAATCTCAGAGCCAATGAATCCAGACCATGTCAGCAGGTAAAAATTATATTTTTATTTTGATTTGAGTCGCCAAGAGGATTCCCTTGTGGGTCTATCAACCATTCTGAATTTAAAAGGCCAGAAAAATTTGATCCTGGGCACATGCCCACAGGGAGGGAACCAAAACAGACTACCACCACCCCTCTTAAAAAAGGGGGGTTGGTGGGAGAAAAAAAAGACAACCCCAAATTAAAAAAGATTAATTTCCAAAGCCCAGCACTAAAAACACAACTTGAAGCTTCAAATGAACACGCCACACACATATGGAAAGTGTTTACACAGAGGCAAATCTAACAGGGTCATTTCTGTTTACTTTTTTTTTTTAAATACAGGTTTAGGTGTTTTTCAGCTATAAACAAAGGCCCAAAAGTGCGTATGTGAGAGAAAAGGCAGAAATCAAGCAGAGAGGAAATTCTCTTCCTTGCCCCCTAGAAACACCCCCCTCCAGAGGGAAGAGGAAAGGGGTGAGGGAGAAAAGGAAAAAGAGGGAATGAGATAAGAGAACAAGTAAACCAGTGTCACAAAGAATTCACAATTCTTCACCATCTTCCTTTCTTGCAAATATTTCTGGTTTTGGTCCCATTTGAGTAGATTCACATTACAGTTATGTTGTGGTTTTGTTTTGTTTTTCCTGGATCAGAATTGGCTTTAAGAACTGAGGACTTGAAGAAAAGGAGACCCCAGGCCGTCACCCCTACTGGATCAGCACTTAACTGAGGAAGAAACTAGGCCAGAAAGCCCTTCGTTAAGCCAGGCTCAGGTATGACAGACGTTTAATAAGAAACCCTCCCCCTTCCCTCCTGCCCACCCCCCATCCCTGTACCTTGCCCCCCCTCCCCACTATACTCCTTGGGGAGTAACTGATGGTGAGAAATCCACTACAACCCTGTATCCCACGGTATCTTAATCCCAAGATTGGGGGAAAGACTATGTAAAAGAGATTGGAGGGTCTATAGGCTCAAACTGGCTCTTCACAAGAGGTAAACTGAGATGTGTGAAAACAGGACATTCCTTCCCTTCTCTCTGTTTCTTCCCACTACCAGACCCAAACTTTCAAGCATGGTCAGTCGGTCTTTGGTCCCAGAGTCAACCCTGTGCTTTGAGATTTTCAGGTAACAGGCCAATTCCCCACTTAGCTTCTTGGACTACGGGCACCCAAGATCCCCAGCTTGCCCACCTGAAGCACTCCTCCCATCCCATGACATCTCCTTCTCTAGGAAGTGGGGACCAAGTCAGAGAAAGGCTCCCCCCAAGCTTCCTAAACCCAACCATTCTAAAAGAAAACTCCCTGATGACCTGGTGCTGGCCAAATGAGCTCCTTCCTTCAATCCAACCCTCTCCAAGACAGCTTCCACCCTTGTCCCGTGCACAAGAACACTGCTGTCCCTTGGACGATGGAGAGGCTGGGTGAGTGAGTTTGGGGCCGAGTGAGAGAAAGGACTGATGGAGAAGCTCAAATCCCAGAGAGCCGGAAGCAGCCTGACTCTCCCAAGCCAGTGATGGGAAGAAGGGAAGTTCGATATAGCACCATCTTCCCATTCCTCCCCTAGCAGCTGGAGCTCCAGCTCTGGGGGAGCAGTTTCCAGTTGTCAGGTTTGTCCTAGGACCTACCCCCAAATGGAGGTGGGTGTTTGGTGTAAGAAAATGGGAAGGACCATCCCTAGGAGGTGGCTGGGCCATTGGCAAGTCCTCCATAGCCCTACACAGAGCTGCTGGACAGCCAGTAAGGCTCAGAGGGGCCACAAGCACTCAGTTCTACAATGAAGAACTCACCCCCATTCCCTCCTTTGCTCCCATTCCAAGGATGGCGGGAAGAATGGGCCAGTTCTACAAAGCCACTAAGGTGGCTCTTTTTGACTTGTAAAGTCCTCCAGAAAAGGAAGGGGCCCTTCCCAGTTTCTCCACCATTATGTATACTTAGGTATTTTTACCAGCAGGCAAAATAGGGGGGCAGAGGTATGACATGCTTCCTTGATCTGGGGGGAGGGAAGGAGGAAGAATGCCCAGAAAGGGGAGGAATCCAAAGGTCTAGAACAGTCATGACTCTCAGATTTGTTTTTCCTTTCTTCCAACAATCTCCATATTGGGCATATATTAGAAGGCAGATGGTACACAGAAAAGCCCACTGAACCACAGGCGCCCTTTTCTCCCTGTATAAAGAGCCATAGAATCCCAATCTACCATGTTCTCCTCTAATATGGACTAAGATGACAGCAAAAAAGCAATGAGAGGTGGGAATAGGCACTAATCAGGTCCCTGGAAAGCCCTTGGAGAAAGCTGGGCCTGGTCTTGCCATAGACTTGCCCTAGAAAGTGTTCCCTTGTTCCCCCCTGCCCCCCTGATGCCCATGGTCAGGAGGGGCAGGGACAGAGAAAAGCCCTAGCCCCTGGACGCAGATGTCCTGGAGAAGGCATCCTTGAGCCCCCGCTGCCGGGTTCTAGCTTGGGGCACTGAAGGTGAGAGAGGGACTTCTCTGAGTTCTGTAGCTTCTCATGAGGAATCAATTAAAAGGCAGGTGTTTAAACAAGGACTATGGTCAGCTCCACTCTTTGTTTGAATCTGGATGGGCTGGCTAAATCACAGTGTGAAGAGGGGAAAAGGGGCTGGGTGGGGAGAAACTGAAGGAATGGCTGGGGACTGCTTCCCCCCAACCTGGATCTATCCAAACATGGATCTAACGGAGGTGAATGAGACCAAGAGGGGAACACTCCGGGTGGAAAAGCCACAAGGGGAAGGCTGGTACAAACCCAAGCATCGCCTTGTGAGAAACAAACTCTTCCTGGTCCCCAAGTCCCTGTTATTCCTTCTTCCCCTGCCCCAGCTCTGGAGGAAGATGGGGGGGGGGAACGGGAACTCACAGGAACCCTGGAATGTTTACTTTGCTTGGGGGAAAGGGTGGAGAGAACAGATCCAGTGGAGACAAGGAAAAGGAAAGAGGGAGAGAAACAAGGAGCAATGAGGATTTCCAAGCTGGAATCTTAGTCACTGACCTGTCCTTCTCTCCATCCAACCCTGCGAGCCCGTGCTCCCCACCTGGATGAGAGTTCCCATTTGCTAAACCCAGAGAGAAGACAAAGGAAAGGAGAGAAGGGTAAATCCCTACAGGAGAGAGAGCAGGCCAACAGAAGGAGGTGAAGGGCTCAGCAAGAGGAAAACAGCTGAAATTGGTCAAAGAAACTGAGGAGGAAAATCCAACAACCTGTCTCAGATTCTAAAAAACAGAAATTACTGATGGGAGAGATGTTCACGTCTCACAGGAGCGCAATGGAGGAATGCATCAAAGATGAGGTGGGCGGGTGGGCAAGATGGGAGCTGGGGTGGTGCAGGGCAGGGCTCAGATGATCTCCACGTAGTTGGCAGGAAGCATGCCCGTTTCACCGGTGCGCTCCACGGTGCCGTACATCCAGCCGTCGTCAATCTGCTGCACGTTCACAATGGTGTCCCCGTCCTGGAACGACACTTCGTCCTCATCAGCTGCGCTGTAGTCATACACAGCTCGGTACCGCTTCTGGAAGAAGAGGAAGAAGAAAAGGACAGATGCATGTGGAGGAAGAGGAAAAGGACAGATGCATGTGGAAGAGGAAGAGGAAAAGGACAGATGCATGTGGAAGAAGAGGAAGAG